>JAODAL010013475.1:0-91182 GCA_025379985.1 Phyllomedusa bahiana | reverse complement strand
CTTCCACCAAAAAAAAAGATGACTTTCCAAAATTGCCCCTGAAGCCTGAAAAGGAACCAAAAGGTTTTCCCAGATTTTAAAAGAGCTTCCCCAAGGCCCCACCTGAGGTTCGCTAGATACACCAAAAAGCGTTTGATAGATATACCTTTTTTGTCCCCCCCCATAAGCCCTTAGCCCCTTGGGATTCTCAAACTTGAAATGGTGCCTAAATAAAATTGTATTAAAAATGAGACCCCAAAGTAAGTTCTCCTCATAATCTGGGGCTTGTGATTGAGCTAAATTCCACAATTTGGCCGCATATGAGATGTTTTTAAAATGGCATAGTCTGGGGAACCCATGGTGAGTTTCATTTCCCTGGTCACATTTATCATGTTCCAGTGAATAATGGAAAAAAAATTAAAAATGTGAAAAAAGAATGACATTTTGAAATTTCACCCCACTTTCCTTTAATTTCTGCGAAACCCCAAAGGGGGTTTAAAACTTTCCTAAGCACTGCTTTAAATTTTTAAAGGGGGTTTATTTTTTTGTAGGGATTCTTTAGGGGGGGTAGAAAATATACAGGCACCTAAAGCCCATAAAAAACTGGACGGGTCCATAAAATTCTAGATGCAAATTGATGATGAAAATATAAAAAATTTCTAAGCCTCCAATTTCATAAAAAAAAATTTTTAAAAAGGGTAAAAACCTCAGTGGAATATGATAGATGGTAGTTATAAACTATTTTGAGTGAAATAGCTATCAGTTTTACATGCAGAAATGTTTGAGGTTTGAAAATTTTTCTCAATTTTCATGAAATTCTGATATTTTTCACAAATAAACAGAATTTTATAGACCAAACTTTCTTACTAACTTAAAGCACAATGTGTCATGAGAAGACAATCTCTGAATCACATGGATAGGAAAAAGTATCAAAAAGTTATTCTCACATGAAGTGAAACCTGTCAGCTTTAAATAATGGGGCTCTGTCAGAAAGGCCAAAACTGGATGCGGCGATAAGGGATTAAATCTATTTTTATTTGTTTACTTTTACATGAAGTCCCCTTCAGATACTTAAAAAAGAAAGGGCACAATCACTTGCATATCCTTCTGCACTATATAATGTAGACAGTTGTACTAAGATGGCTCCTCGATCTAGTCACAGGGGTTCCGATTGAGGAGGTGCACAGCAGTTAAGTTACACTTTCTGTCGACATATTTAACTTATGCTGCCAGTGAGAAGTAATAGTAAAAATATAACTGTGTATTTAACAGTGTCTATATAAATTACATCAACATGCCTTCAAAACACACATCTACTGCTAGATGAAAAATAACTAAAGTTAACTTTCAGAAAATTACTATTCCATCTATAGCTATGAAATTGTCTTTCTTTTCTAAATAGATGTTCAGAGCTTAAAATAATTTTATACAGTGCTTCAAGCATAAAAACTAACCGTGATACACAAGAGTAATCTTCAACTATTTATCTCCCAAGGGTCCAACAAAAACCCTTTTCCCTTTTCTAATTTCTTTAAGCAGAAAACTGAGATTAGTTTATGTTTCATCTAGTCACCCAGGTGTACCTTTTCTATGTACAATCAAGCAATAACTGACAGTCTTTATCATATGAATATGACACCTAAAGGCACCTGCATCAGAACCTTAGTGCTACCTGACTAAAATGTCTTTAAGACAGTAAGAGGGATAATGCAGTTTACTGTATATCAATTTCACTTTCAGGAGTCCTCTGCTTTAATTCTTAAATACAGAGTCAGTATACCAAGTTCTGAACCTTATCTTAAGGAGAGATATGACATGTATTTCTCACTTGATTTATTTATCTGAAGATAGAGGAAATAAAATGTTTAAGAAAATCGCACTATATTTTCACTGCATTTTATTTTATTTGATGTGAATTATAATAACTGAATTGAATGAAATGGAAAAATTACTCCTGTTTTTTAAACATGTATCATTTCCAACAAATAATAATAGGGATGATCTACAACAACCTGGTGAAAGAAAACCTTAAACATAGGGGCACATTTACTGATGCCATCTAATACTCAATGTAAGCTTAGAATAAGTTAAGGTCTACAAATGTGCAAGATTTATCACAAAAGGTAGCACATGGTTAGACATTTGTGTCTATTTGTATACCACTGACTAGTTGGCTTTATGCCAATAATTGCATTCAAGCACCTAGCTCCATGAAACCTCAAAATTCATATCAAGTGCTGTAGGATGATTGTGCGATGCCTCCTATGCATCGACTTGCCATTCATTGACAACTGTTATAAACTGAGAGGGACAGAATCCTTGATCTCAGAGACCTTGGTTTACCACTTCAACAGATCACGACATGTCTAAACTGACATATCAGCACTGGTTCCGATGGTTGGGAGAACAATGTAAAACAAGAATGGCAGCAAGTGGTATGCAGAGGCAAATCCCTGCATGGATTGATTGCCTGATTGAAACAATGGTGTGTAGTACTCTACTCTATACTGCAAGTGAAGATGGACATTGCATTCAAAGCCTAGAACAGAAATATTGTCATCACAAACCATCAAACATTTTGATATGTGCCAGGCATCCTTCTACAGGTGTTCTATTGACCTCATGCCACCACTCTCAAAGGCTATGATGGTGAGCAGGAAGACTGCAAGGGAGGCTGGATTAGAGGTCTATCCTCTTCAGTGATGAGTCCTGTTTTGTCTTGGATACAATTATAGACAGAGATTGGTTTGGAGACCACTTGGATAACAGCATGAAGAAGTCTTTACAAAGTAACAATACACTGGTCTTACACCTTGCATCTAGTGTGCGGTGGCAAAAAGTGCAGTAGTTACATTCTTTTAGGCTTCGTTTCAGATATAATAGCTCTCATTACATTGATTTACTCATGGAACCAGTGGTACGTCTCATCCTCCATGGTGTCCTAGAAGTCATTTTTCAAAATGCCAACACCAGACCTCATTTTGCTTGCATTATTGTGAGAAGGCCAGTAAGCACATGTGTGACAAAATTGGTCAGCAATTACAAAAGGATGTGCCAGGAGCCAAATTGATAGATGTACATGCCCAATTATATTCAGTGTGCCATAGCATTCCTTAAATAACTATTGATAACCTAATTTATATCATACCAAGGTATGTATGTGAGTGTATTTCTGCGCATGGCACTTATACTACTGAATAAGTCTAGATATTTTAAACATTTTGGGCCACATTTATTAATTGTGTGAGAATTCTAGAGCAGTCTGTACCATAAATAATGGTGTACCTGCTTTACACCACATTTATTTTGTGTTTTAGACAGTTTCTAGATACTTCTGCGCTACATCTGACAAAATGGGTGTGACCTGAAAGAGGGTGTGGTTTCCTGCAAAGGGGCATGTGTTATCATGCAGCATTGTGCAGCAAAAAACAGCACCAACATTTAGGCACAATTAATGGCATAAAGCAAGACAACTAAATAAAGGTGTTAAGTTACACTAGACAGTCTAAATCTGTGCCAGATTTTTCTGCACTAGGATAAATATGGTGCACTGTAAGAATGTTTAATCTATGTTTGCACTCTCTAAGAGTTAGACAGTATTAATAAAGCTACCCCTTTTATTCCCAATATTTTGGCATGTTCTTATCATTAACATTTCTATCAATTTTGCTATTTCCATAATTCCAAGACTTTAATGTTGAGTGTGTATAGCAAATGGACAAAATTAGAAAAATTTGTGTTGCTAACCTGTAACTAACCTTTGAATTCTAATGAAAGAGGAATGTGGTCTCTTCCATTAAGAATTCAGTGTCTAAATGTAGTATATCACTGCACCAGAAAATAATGTATTTTCTTTCTTTTAAGACGCAATCTAGAAGTCAGAGTATGTTTTTAAGTATTTATTTTAGAAATTTTCAAAAACAAGGTAATATTTAACATGAAACAAATCCAATCATCCCCCAATTATAGTAACCAAGTTATAAAATTACATTAGTTACAAGCCTAGAGCAGTTATTATTAATATGTGTACATAGTAATGTAATCAACTGCACTAGATTAACCCAACAATAAAAATACAGTGGTAAAAAGCCTGAAGCAATGAAACTGTGGTTGTTTATATGTGTGTATAGAATGAGAATCGACAGTGTTGGCAAAAAAATCTCCAAAAGTATGTACACTGCCCTTATTATGCTGTATATACATTTAAGACCAGTTCTTTAAGGGGTCATCTCAATTCACAGTCACACCTAAACAAGTCATTCATCCCATTCACTTTAGCATACAGCACATTCACACCACTGTGACATCTGGACGCCATCACCAGCATTAATGAAAATCAGCCAGCCTGTGCCTCTATCCACCTACTCACCAGATCTAAGCATCTCTCCATAATTCCTCTCACTTCATAATAAGGCCTAAATATTGGTAGATAAGCATGAATAAGTTGTCTCCATTGGGCAAAGGAGGGCAACTTCAGCGGTTTCCAGTTCAGCAACAGAGTTTTTCTTGCATAGAACCTTAGTAATCAGTACAACTTTTGTTCATTTTTAGTTGGAATAAGTTCCTCTACCAAATCCAACAGGCTATTTTCTGGGGCACATACTTCCAGGAACCCTTGTTTTACATTCAGATAAGTGTGTATCTCAGACCAAAAAGGTCATATAAAAAATCAGTCACAGACCATATGGAAAAGCTAACCATGGGCATTATTACATCTGGTGCACTCCACACTAGTCATTTACCCATCAGGGATAGTTTACAGATTACTACACTCAATTGTGTGCTATTAAGCTTACACACTCCAATGCAGAGATTCAAAATTTTCCTGTATCAATTGCCCTACCAAAACTATCGGCGGAAGCAAGTGAGGTTTTAGAGGACACTATTATGGCAGATGAAATTCAGAGAGCAATTGGTTGTATGACCACTTGCAAAGCACCAAGTCCCAATGGACTGAATGGTAAAAGCTTTATACAGAAGAGAATAGAATCCATTTAGAGAATTTATTTAGACATGTTTTTGAAAAAGGACAGCTAACTCGGCCCCTTTATGAGGCTGCATTAGTGACTATTTATAAACAGGGAAAAACCCCAGATATTTGTGATTCATATAGATCCATCTCACTTATACATTTAGATGTGAAATTTACTGGTGAAAGTCTTGGCAATGCGCCTTAATTCCATATTTCTTTCAATATTAGGAATAGACCAATCTGGTTTCATGCCTAGGAAATCCAAAGAAAATAACTTGAGGAGGCTCTTTAGAAATCTTCAAATTAAATATGATAATGCCCGGAGTAGGGTGATTACATCATTTGAAAAAGAAAAAGCCTTGGACTCGGTAGAGTAGCGGTTCATGTGGGCTGTCTTAAAGGTCAAGGGTTTCTGATAAGACTTTCTTAAGTGGTTAAATATCCTATATTTGTAACTGGTAGGAAAAGCTTTTGTTAATGGGTATCTATCATCCAAGTTTTCCATGGATAGAAGCATCAGACAAGGCTGTGCCCTTTCCCCTCTATTATTCGCGTAAGATATAGAACCTTTGTCAATATTAATAAATAATAATCCATTAACAGAAAGGTTTGATGTTATAGGGGTGACAGAGAAGGTTTCTCTGTACACTGATGATTTACTTGTATACTTGGCTGACCCACAAAAATCCCTAGACACTCTCTTTGATGTAGTGGAACAATTTGGCACCTTTTCTGGTTTTAGGGTAAACTGGTCAAATCTGTGTTATTCTTAGTGGATAGTGTCACGATGACTGATAGCTCTACAAGATGTCAGTTAAATATATCAGATAAATTTACATACATTGGTATACAGATCCATAAAGATATAAAAAATATTAATGACCCTTAACAACAACTTAATATATTGATTCATGAAATCTCACGAAAACTTAATAAATGGAAGTACCTTCTTCTGACACTCGTAGGGCGGATAAATGTGATTAAATGGTGGTCTTGTCAAAACTATTATACTTGTACAGGGCAGCCCTGTGTGTTATCCCTCAGTCCCATTTTCAAATGCTGGAGAAAACAATATCCTCCTTTCTCTGGGGAGGAGGAACCCCTAGGTTAAGTAGAGCCCGTTCAAGGCTTTTTATGAAGATGGACTGGCGCTCCCAGAACTTTATATTTACAATGTGGCAGTACAATTGTGCTACGTGGAATAGTGGATCAGGATAGACTGCAATAATCCAGTGGTAGTCCTGGAAGCTAATTTGGCGGGCTCTTATGAGGCTTTAGCGAACCTGGCATATAGACAGGGCAAATACCACATTCAACACTTGACATCCAATATGGAAGCTACGGTGACTACTTGGTAGAAATTTGTCTCGTCCACACTGAGGCATCAGACACATCATCAATCTGTATCTTATTGGATTATCTTGACGGCATTACCACCATTAAGGATATCATTGCTAAGTATCTTTATCCATTAGTCTATGTATGCTGTGATGTTAGTCTTGTTGGCTAAATGTTCTCTTGTTACCCCTGATGAACCCTATAGAATCTTTGGGGGAAACGCGTCGGGTCTTGAACAAATCACATGGGTTTTTGAATTAATGATACAACGGAACGCTGTTTTTGTTTTTGTTTGTGGGTCTTGAACAAATCACACAGGTTTCTGAATCAATGATACAACAGAACGTTTTTTTTTTTTTTTGTTTTGTACATGTGACTAAAAGAATGATTTTATGTGGATTGTTTCTCCTAGAGTGTCTATAGCACATATGGGAGTCCTGCTGGTATCCTTTTAGGAACTGTTTAAGGGGTCTGACCTAGGGTGCGCTCTCAATAGGTGGGGCCGCTCCTGTTGGGGCGACTATTTCCGCCGAGGGGGGCAATTTTCACCCTTGGGTCAGCACCACTATATTGGATAT
This sequence comes from Phyllomedusa bahiana, assembly GCA_025379985.1. Lineage (NCBI taxonomy): Eukaryota > Metazoa > Chordata > Amphibia > Anura > Hylidae > Phyllomedusa > Phyllomedusa bahiana. The sequence continues at coordinate 84,315 of JAODAL010013475.1, read as the reverse complement.
TTAGATTTAGAGGAACCAGCATTTCTTCCTCTCTAGGAGAACAAATTTTGGTGTTTGTAGCTGTGGGTCCTCCATTTTGGAGGGCACTCTTTTAAGGCATATCAAGTAAAAGTTATTTTTTAATTGGGTTTTTTTCTTCACTGTGAATTTTTGCTAGAAATTTGTTGAGCTGCATAATTGTGAGGTAAATCATGGTCTCTGTATATTCCACTGTGGAGGAATGGAAAATTGGCAGAACTAGTTTCATTAATGGACTTCAAAATACGGCCTCAAAAAGTCAGAATATGTTAAACACATCACAGAATTCCTTCTATGATAGAACATTAAATTTATTGAACACCGTTGTAATTATGTGATGTTTACACAAGCAAGACTAGATTGAATGGGGACTTAACAATTATCTACTGAAGAATCCAGAGTATTAGGATTAATTGCTACAATAAATATTCTTCTTTCTCCAAATCTAGGTTCCCACAAGATTAAACATATGTAAAACTAGGCAGTGAAGAAAATGGCACTAAAATATTTATGTACATACAAAAGAAATTCATGTGCATATACATATATTTAAGAAAATTTACTAAACAATTTTTCACATACACATCGATATTTGTAAGAAGAAATACACATATGAAATAATGTACATACGTGTATCATATTAAATAACATAATATAGATGGCACATCTCACAATGATTACCTAGGTAACAGCTTAGCCATAGACAGCATCTTGTAAAAATGGCACCTGAAGATTAAGATGAGTCTGATATTTCAGATCAGTGCAATGATCAAGCAAATAGTACAATATATGACTAACTTATGAACACTTCTAATGACTAGCAGAACAAATAAGGGCACTACATTTTGAATGTATTAGAAATAGTGTTGACCGATTATTATCGACAAAGTTGAAATCGGCACAGTTTTTATGGTGATCGGATTTTTTAGATCATGCGATAATTTAGGTTAAAATCTGTGCATCATCTATTAAGATCGGGGCCTTTTTCGTGCATCCTGTAATTTTGGCGCCAGCAAATCAGATTACAGAATAGAGCAGGGTGAGATTGTGTGCGACGTCATGACTGGGATGTGTATGGTTGCGATTGGCGGGAAAAATCAAATGACCTCGTTTTACATAGAACAAGCGTTTCCCTGTTCACCCCTCAGTGTCTCCCACGTCTCAGAGCAGAAGGACATGCGCTCTGCTTGTGTCCAAACAGCTCAGCAAAATTATTATATTTCTTCACAGAGAAACCTCTACTATTAGCTGTGATCCTTACAATTTAGTTAGATTAGAGATTAGTGATGAGCGATTATGTTAATTATTGTTATCGTCTCAATAGTCGATATCGGCAATTATCGAGACGATTTCCGATATCCGATAATAGATTATCGCCGATAACCATTAAAATCTATGGGAAACATGTAAGATCGTGATTTGCGCCTATTTTTGGGGGAAAACTGTGCATCAATGTGCCGAAGCCACTGTAGATGTAGTGATGCTCTAGTTTTTACACTTACAGCAGTACACTACTACAATAAATGTTTTTTAAAGAAGAATAAAGAATTTAAGCAAGAAATGCTGCTTGGAGTACCAAACAGGTCCCAGAAACACCAGTGCTGTGTTTGGGTCTTGCTGTAATAGAAATACAATACAAGGTTAAAGAAAGAACTAATACATTTTTTACATAAAGAAACAAAAAAAAAAAACATCTGACCAATCTATCAATCATCTTACCACACGTATCACAGCTGTGCAACATCTTATTTACATCTGTACAAATTATGTACCACATCTGTGCAAACATCTGCATTGCCTTTTTTGATGTTCAATTTGTGTAATTTTCAAGGACTTTGTAATACATTGATAGAGACTTTTTGTTCTTTGATCAAATATATATAATATATATATATAATAAATATATATATATATATATATAATAAAATATATATATAATAATAAGGCATTAATGCTATAGGAGAAAAAGGGCCTAATATATAGCTTTGATAGGGTTTTTTATATTGTATGTTTAATTAAATTCCTTCAGATACAGATGTGGTACCCGATGATTGACAGATGTGGTACAGATGTTTTTTTTTTTTCTTTGTGTAAAAAAAAGTATTAGTTCTTCTTTCACCTTGTATGGGATTTCCTATCTACAGCAAGAGCCAGCACAGCACAGGTGTTTCTGGGACCTGTGGTACTCCAAGCAGGATTTCTATGTTTCCCTGGGCTTTGTTCTAGACGTATTTACATCGGGGATTTTACGTCCGAAATTTTCATCCTGATTGCCATCGGAAATCATTGTAAGCTAATAGTACATTATTTTAGCAACATTTTTTGATGCTTTTTAGGGGCTTAAAAAACGGATGTAAATACGTCCAGAACTAAGCCCTGTGCAAACTGACTGGCTAAAATAAAGGACAGGCTGAAAATGCCCGATATTAAAAAGATTTAAACGCAGATTTTTAACCATAATAAAACGCGTGATCGGCGATTTTCGATAATCAAAAAAACCGTGCCAATTTCAACTTTGTTTGATAAAAACGCTCAACACTATTTGAGATTGGAAGATTTTATATAGTTTAGTAGAGAATTTTAAAGAAGCATCTAAACCCCTTTAAAGTCACGGTGGGGGGGGGGAGGGGGGGGTCCCCCCGGGCGAACACAACAAGCTCTATAAAGAATACCCGGATAAAGTTCACCAAGACTTAGTGTAGACATTGCAATAGCTTTTTATTTTTATTAACAGTTTTCTTATTGAAATATTTCCCGGGTAAATTTTTGGCAGCCTGAACATTTTAAGGGTACACATCTTTTTCTAGTAACTGCAGGTCTCTTTTTTTGGGGTCCCAAAATTTTCCACTTTTATTATAAATTAAAAACTTTTTTCAGAAGGTGAAAAATTTTTTCAATTTTCCCCAAAATCCCACCCCTTTTTTTGTATATATCCAACCTTGTACTAAATTAGAATCCGGGCAAGTCACCCAAAGGGGGTTTAATGGGTGCCAAAAAAACCTTGTAAAAATCCAAAAATAAAATTTCAGATACGGTTTTTTAAAATTTGGGCCCGCACTACACTTTGTTCTTTGAGAGAAAACCTTGCACTTAAAATGGGGGAAATACTGCAATTTTTTTTAGTCCCCAAACAGGTAAATTTGATGGGTTGCCAAAAATACCTTTTTTAAACCGAAAACAAATTACGTTTACATTTTTTTTTGCATTTTTGGGGCCCTTCCAGATTTGTTGATAAAGCCCCCTTTCCCAGAAAAATTTTTTGAATCCAGCAATTGTGTATTTAAAACCCCCACAGGGGGGAAATTATGGGTTTGCCAAAAAAAATCCCTTTTTATTACCCCAATACATTACAGAAACGTGTTTTTGCCCTTTGGGGGGAGGGCCCCCTTTGGGGTTGAAAAAAGATAAATTTTGCAGAAAAAATTTAAATCACCCAAAGTTTAAAGTCACCACAGTAATTAAAAAGGGGGGCCAAAAAATACCAAAAATTATCCAAATTTACATTAAAGATAAGAAATTTTTTTTTTTTTTTTTAATTTTTGCCCTTTCTTTTTTCCCGAATTTTTTTTGATAATTAGAAAAAACCCCTTGGGGTTTTAAAAATTTAAAAATTTCCACAATTGTTTTTCCCAAACGGGAATTGATAGGGTGCCAAAAAACAAAAAAACCTTTTTAAAAAAACCCGAATACAAAACCGATACTTTTTTTTTTTTTTTTTTTTGATTTTTGGGCCCGAAAAAGGCCCCGGGTTTTGTTGAAAAAACTACTTTGGGCCTTTTAAATTTTTTGAATACACGGGCCAATTTTTTATTTCCCCCCTTTGTTTGATGGGTTCCCCAAAAAATTATAAATTTAAAAATTATCCAAAAACCCTTTAATCGGGGATGCTTGTTCTTGGACTTTGGCGCAGGGCCAGCCTTTGTTTAAAAAATTCTACTTTGCAGTTAAATTTGAATACAGCAATTTTTGTAGTCACCACGGGTGAATTGATGGGTTGCCAAAAATCCCTTTTTAAATAACCCCGAATCCCTTACAAAATTAAAAATGTTTTTTTTGCACTTTTGCCCAGCCCCAAAAATTTGTTTGAAGAGCCCCCGGGGCAGAAAAATTTGAATCCAGCAATTGTTGATTACCACAATTTTAATTTTGATGGGCCCCAAAAAATCCCCTTTTATTATCCAAAACATTTCAGATACGTTTTTTTTTCACTTGGCGCAGCCAGCTTTTGTTAAACAGCCCAAATTTTGCGGGTTATATTTGAACCCAAAAGCAATTTTGTTTTGATTTAAAAGGATTTGAGAATAGCGTGATTACCATTTTTTAAATAAGGCCCCTTTCCAAAACTCTTCCATCCCTTTCCAAAAATTTTTTTATATTTCTAAACATGGAGCAAATTTAAAAGGGTTTGTAAGCGACAAAGGGGGGGTTTGGGACAGGGAGGAAAAAGGTACGAAGAAGGTGACCCCCAGTGCGGGCGGGGTCAACAACGAAATACAGCGGATCCGTCACTGCAGGCCCGCGGGCCCTTTCATCCGGGGTCGGGGCCCTTTGAACCCAAATTAACGAACAGCGTCCCCCAAATCTGTTCCTTCAGGGGTTAAATTTGCAACCTGAAACCCAAAAGCTTACCCCCCGTCCCCCCAAAACACGGCCAAAAAAGTCGTCACAGCATCCCCAAAGCATCCTTCCAAGGGGGGAAGCACCCAAAGCAACTCGTGTACCCCCACTGTGGAAAACCATTTTCTAAAGCCCTCTTTGATGACAAAAAAGCTTTTGGGGGTTTTCAAAAGGGGCATTTTAAAAGATCAAGAGGCCAAAGAGAATGTTTTTCCCTATGCCTGACCCCATTTACTAAAGCCATCAGGGGAGGAAAAGGGAACCCCTTTCCAATCGAAAAAATTTCCCGGGGGGGGTTCGGCAACGCCTGGCAGTCCCCTTGCTTGAACCCCCCACTCCTTTGCAAATTTCAAAGCGACAAATCACCTGTGTTTGATAAAAGTGAAAAGACGAAAAGGGCCGGACCCAACGTGGTCTTCCCCACCCAGAATTTGCTTGCAAAGGCGCTTCACGGGGGGGGACAAGGAGGAAGACGATGGGGTAGTGTCAAAACGGGTTCCGCCTCAAAAAGGGAGAGGGCGGTGGGCAGAAGTCCGGGTGAAAAGTTTCCCCCAGCCACGGTCAGCGCAAACTCCGCTCCTCGTTTATCGCCGTCAAAAAGGGCCCCAACCTCCCCCCCAAAGGCCTGGGCCTTCTTTGCCAAGCCTCTGATTCACCCAGCGATGCCCATATGCTGGCCTTCGCCAAAACGCAAAAATTTAGAGGCAAAAACCCTTAGGTTTTTTAACCACCACCAACATGCCCTAGTCACATGCACAATGCATGAGTTGAAATGGGAGGCAACATTTTCCCAAAAAAAGGGCCCCGCCCGGAGGGCCGGGGCCTCCAACCACCCCACACCCTCTTTCTCCGCCTCCTCCCCCCCCACCCACCCCCCAAGCTTTCCCCTCAGCTGCCCTTTCCCCTCAGAGTCATAACCCATAATCCTCCGTTTTTCAGCCTCCACTGTTTGCCCGTACCACCACACCACTAGACCCCCCTACCCCTTCTCCTTCCGCCAGTTTGACGACCCGGGCACCCGTACAGGGGCCAGTCAAAGCAGCCACCTTCTGTTTTCCCCCAAGGTTTTGGGAGCAGAAGAAACCCCCTTTTTAACCCCAAACCATCCCAAACCCAAACCCTGAATGTCGGCATTGCCAGGTTTTTGGCCTTGGAAATGTTTCCTTTTCCGTCAGGTGGACACAAAAGGGGTTCCCGCCACTCTTTGGCCCTTTTCCTGCCCCCAATACCAGAGGCCGAGCAGGCCCATTTCTTTCCCAAAAAAGCCGTCCCTCCCCCTGGCCCCCACGTACACCCAAAAAAATTTCAAGCGCGTTGCCCTGCATCTGGGGCCCGGAAAAAAGTCCATCTGCCACCGACACATGGCCCTAAAGAAAGGGCCCAAACGGCCCGCAAACCCTTTTGTAAACAGCTAAACGGGTGAGCGGGGTTGAAGTCCCTGGGGACGGGTTCTCATTCTCGGCGCACGTCTAAAAAACCCGCAGGGATTGTCAGGGTTTTTTTCCCCCCAAAGGGTTCCTCGGTTTGGCATTATTTTCCTAGAGAAACCGGGCCCATTTTGGGAAATTAATCTGTTTTGGGAGAGCCGTCCACACCCCGGTCAGGGGGCGGGACGGCTCTCCCCCAACAGACCGAGCGCTGGCGGGGGTCCAAAGGGGGAAACCGTGTGCCAGGCAAGGTGGGGGGCAAAAACCCGGGCGAAATCTTCTGGGCCGCCCTTAAGGATCGTGGGGCGGGGGAACATCCCTTGCCGGGCACTTTTCCCTGAACCTTTTCTTCCAAAATTTCTAAAGATCTCCCCGGGGTTCGGGCTGCCTCTGGGGAAAGGGCCGAACCCAAGTTCGCATTCCCGCCTTTTTCCCCCCCCGTTTCCCCCCGGCTGCGTTGAAAGCTTCACTGGGCCCCCCCCTCCCGTCAACCGTTTTTCATTGTTGACGTGGCAAAAAACGCTGGAATTCCACCCCTCCACATGCCCCAGCATTGTGGCAGCAGCGCAATGCCATTACCATTACAAAGGCCCCCCAAAAGGGGCCTTTGACAACCCGCGGTGCGGCCCCTTTCGGGGTGTTGACCACCAAGAGTGGAGGCGGGTGGAAAAGAGCTTTTGCCCCATCCTTGCCTTTTTTTAAAAACCCCCCCAAAATGGTCATTGCAGAAAATTTGCCCTTGTCAGAAATAAAGCTTTGTGGGGGACCTTAGTTCTAGAACGATCTTTGGGACACCCCTAAAAACAACAGGCCCCCCCACCCCCCGGAAAACGGAGGGGGAGACGGACACAAGATGGGGGGACAGGGAAACCTTTCTCTCCGTCAAATCCACAAGGCCCACAGTTTCACAATTTCTTTCGGCCCCCTAAATTGGGCCCAGTGGTTCGGGGGCCAAGCTTTTGCAAAGGGGGCGCACCCGCTCTCAGGGGTGAAATCATCTCAGGCAAGTCGGGGCTGTTTTGAAGCTGTCCCGGAGGCAGCGGAGGAGAGGAGGAGGTTTTCCAAACCCGGGATTTTAACCGATGTCCCTCCCTTGGAAAGGGGGTTGGCGCAAAATTTTGAGGCGGAGGAGGAAAAATAAAGAAAGATTTTTTGGGCTAGGGGCCCCTCGACCCAGGGGCCCTTGGGAAATTTCAAGGCTCCATCTCTCACATGATTGCTGGATGCCCCCTTTTTCCCCTCCAAAAAGAACCCGCATTAAGGCCCCAAAATGAACAACAGTTACGGGGGTTGGCCACCCCCCGGACCCCGGGTTACAAAACCAAAACCAGCACTTTCCTTCCCCCACCCAAATGAGAGAAAAAATTGCGGGAAATAGAGACCTTGCTGATTGATCAACTGGAGACTTCTTTTTGGCCTTTCTCTTCACTTTCCCCCAAAAATTTTCCACGGTGGAACAACTTTCAGCGACGTGACAGCAGTAGGGGTGCCAATGGGGCTTTTGGGGCAGCAGCATGCAAGGGGGCAGAAGCCAAGGTTTGCCTCGGGCAATCTTTTTTTTAACCCCCTTTCCCCAAACGCATGCAATGTAGGGCACACCCCAAAACACACAGAGAACATTTTAAATCAGGGGTGTACGACAACTGGGGTCCCAACACCGATGTTTTTGTATTTTGTTCAGGACGAAATTTGTTTTTTTTCGGGTACCCAAAAAAGGACGAATGGCCCGACTGGCTCGTCACCCCATAGTGGTGTTTTCCTTTCCCAGCACCACCCCGTCAAAATTTTGAGCGGACCTTCAGCACAGCTGGAGGAGTCTTTTACAGAAAAACCATCCGGTTTTCCACAGATAATGTTAAATCTTTTGATTTTCAAAAAGAGGGAATCGGGGAAAGGATCTCGTTTAAAATTTTTGTAGCTCCAATTTTCCGAGGGTTACCGTTTAATTTTTGCCGGTCTACTTCACATTCCTCTTAAAAACAAAATTTGGTTTCCTCTTGAAAAAGTTTTTTAAAATGATCATTTCTTACTGCAATTTTTTTCGTTTTCCCCAAAAGTTTTTTTTTGCGGGTTTTTTCTGTGAGGAGACTGTAAAAACAGAAAGGTTTCATGCCAAAAACCGTATTCCAATTACCCCAACAAAACTTTAATTTAAGGGAAAAAGTTATTCCCATTGTTCAAAAAGGTTTTGTGGTTTTTAATTTTTTGTGTGAAAAAAAAATTTTTTCATCTTTTTAAAAAAATTATGGGCCCCTTTGGGAAAAAAATGGGCTTTTAAGTGGCATTTTCCCTCACAATTTTTTATGGCTGAGAAGTCCCTATTTAAAATTTTTTGGGGGGCAGGTAGCTGTGAGATAAAAGCAATAATACATGGTCCTTTGAACAGAAAAAGGGTTTTAAAATTTCATTTCTCCCTTTACAAAATTTTTAAAAAGTGGCTGGAGAAGTCATTTTTATAATTTTTTGGGTTTTATGCGCTTTTTAAAACTTGCAATACCCACAGGGCCAAATTTTAAAAAAATGTTTCTAACAGACATTTTTTCTTTACAATTGTCCCAAAATTGGCTCCAAAAAGGGTTTTATGCTTTAATTTTTTGGGGGGATTTTGCTTTTTTAAATGCACTTTAAACAGGGCCCCATTTATTTAAAAAAAAAGTTTTTTTCTAACAGACCCCTTTGTTCTTCCCCAATTGTCAAGAGTGGCTCAAGGGGGATGGGTGCGTCCAAAAAAGGGAAAAGGGGGACACTGTTTTAAGACACAAAAGCAAAATGACTTGTTTTAAAAAAAAAGGAAAACAAAGACCCTGGTGGGATTCCATCCCCCTTTTTAAAAATGTGTTTTTTTTAAAAAAGTACTACTAAAAAACTTGAATGAAAAAAATACTGGTTAAAAAAAAATTTCCCCCTGAATTTACAAGGGAGGCAGGAAAACTTGCCCCGGTTTTTGGTTTTAAAGTAAAAAACATGAAGGGTTTTTAGCACAGGGGGGAGAACTAATCAGAACAAATTTTTCCCCCAGCACGTTGAGTAAAATAAAAAAAGAAAAGCCAAGAAAAAAAAGGGGACCTGGGGGGAACAGGAGGGGTTTACCACCACTATTTTTCCCAAATGAAGCTCAAAATTTTGGGCCTCACCTCATACGGGGGGGCAAGCGTACCCAGGACAGTTTTCAAATATATGGGCCAGTGAAAATAAAATGGTGGTTGAAAGACTCCTTTTTTCCGGGACTTTTTTAAATTTTGGAGGGGCATGGGAAGGGTTTGGGGCCATGCTGTGGGGCCCAGGACAGGTATAGTCAATGTCCAGTGAAACTAAAATGGTGGTTGAAAGACTCCTTTTTCCGCTCTTTTTAAATGTGGGGTCATGCAGATTTGGGGCTCATGCTGTGCCCAGGACATTATAGTCAATGTCCATTCAACTAAAATGGTGGTTGAAAGACTCCTTTTTCGGGCACTTTTAAATCTGGGGGTAAAGCAGTTTGGGGCTCATGCTGCTTCCAGGACGGGGATATTCAATGTCCAGTTCAATTTAAGATGATGGTTCAAATCATACTGCCTTCTGGCACTTTTTAATTTGTGGGTGATGCAGGTTAAGGTCTTTGCGTGTAACAAGACAGGGATAGTGAATGGTGTGTGACTTTTTTTCTGTGGCTTTTATAACCTAAGTGTGTTGCCTAAGATGTAGCAGTATCCATTTGACTGTTTGGGGATGTTAATTCCAGCTTCTCCACCCTGTTTGGGTGTAAGAATAAGGTGTTGTTGCTCTCCCATAGACTTAATGGTCATCGCTCATAATCGACTGCCAACTATCGACTATCTGGTCGATGATGGTCGACTATCGACCGATGTCGATGGCCAACGCAATCGCTCAACACTAATTAGAAACTATCTATCCCATTCTATGCATTCTAGCAATGTTGGACTGAGGTACTTGGGCCCACCAGTAATAATGATATTGGGGCTAATCACTGTAGTTGAGTCCTGGGACACCCCAGTGGAGTTGATTCTTGGGACCGATCCTACAGCTCTTGTACATAACTGCACATGAATCTTCTTCATGCCTCTCTTTCTTTGCTTTTCTCCCTGAAAAGCAGCTTGAGTGCTGCCAGACCCAGGAACCCACCATGTCCAGAGTCCCACCAGTGGATTCCCCTGTTCCCTTATGGGCCAGTACAAACCTGCATCCCAGAACCATGGGAAATATTTGGACCAGCAACATCTCATTGACCATGGACATTTAGCTTGTCTTAAAGAATAATTTTACATACATTCCTCATGCCATTGGTTTACTTTGTCCAACATATAATCACAAAATGTGTCTTGAGATGCATTGTGCTTTAGCAGCAGTGAGGTTAGTGGCATCCATATGAAATATTATAACCAAATAAACTTATCAAGGGCATCATTCTTATTATTTTTGCCAATTTATTATATGACTGTACAAACATAAGTGTATATGGTATCCAAACATAAGTTTATATGGTATTTAGAGTATTTCAAGGACAATAGTAACTGTACCTGTAGTTTAAAGTAACAAAAATGTAGTTTAGAGAAATCTGGTAATATATGTCTACTAACAAGTACTGTATTCTCATTTTCAGTAATATAAATTTATCTTTGCTGAAGGTTTCTGCCATTTTTTCAGCTAAAGATAACAGACAAACATGGGAATTTTTAATTATTCATTTTACTAGCTCAGTAATAACATATCTGAGTTACTGAAGTGAAAGAGACAGTATCCAATAATAAATGTACAAAAATAAATTGTTTAAAAGGGGTTGTCTCATTCCCTGTTTCACTAAGCCAAAAGCAGTTTTAGATCATGCATCCTGTCTCTTTCTGATCAGGTTATGTATGATTCTATAGCAGGGATTAGCATTTCAGCTCGACATTCACTGCTGTTCTAACAACACTGTCATGAGAGCACGAGATGTTATCTATGAGTGCAGAGAGCTACAGAGTTCATATTAAACAAACAAAGGAGACTAATTTCACTGGGCAACAAATTTTTCAAATGTTTTGCTTCCTTGAAAATTTGAGGTGATTATGACAAATCCATTCAAGCTAAGTGGAAATATAAATATAAAATAAAATTTCTGATTGATTATATTCAAAAAATTGAGAAACTGGTGATTAAGTTTTACTGACTAGCATTTAAATGTTACCCACAGTATTAGTTCCACTGAAACAAAAGTGTTTTGCTGCTGATTTTCATTTGTACTCCACATTCGGTGCATTCTGTATTAGTGTCCATCAATAATCATCTAGCATTGATGGATTCCAGTAGCCTTGATAACTCTTTTCCATCACTGCAATATCTTGGTGAAACCGTTTACTATGTTTGCCACTGACTGCATCAAGTTTTGAAGGGAAGAATTCCAAATGCAAATGCAGAAAAAGATTTTTCAATGACATGTTGCACTTCATTTCTTTGTAAGCTTCAGGGAACTTGTCAACCAATTTGATGTAGTTTGGTGCGTAACAGCTGCCAAGGAAATTTTCACAAACATCCTTGAATGATTTCCAAGAAATTTTCCCAAGCCCCATAAGTAGCTCTTCAAAGTTCTTGCCATTTCTGATGTTTTGGATTTGTGCATCAAGAAAAATGCCTTCCTTAAACTTGGTATCGGTTATTCTTATAAATATTTGTCTCAAATAACGAAAACCTTTTGCTTCCTTGTTCATTGCTTTCACAAAATTTTTCATCGGCCTGAGTTTTAAGTAAAGTGGAGGCTGAAATATCATTGCTGGGTCCACAAGTGCTTTATGTGTGACATTTTTGTTGCCTGGTCGACTGGTTGTGGATCGGCCACTTCCTTCAACTGTAATGTGACTGCTTAGCATGGCTGTCCCATTCACAAATGAAACAGCAGTACTTTTTGTATCTGGGCTGCAATCCAAGCAGCACTCCCACTAGTTTTCAGCCTCCACAGATGTTCCACTTGTAGATGTTGTATCTAATGTATTCCAACAACAGTTCCATATTCTCGTATGTTTCTTTCATGTGTACAGCATAGCCAACATTTATTGAAAGATGAACATTAACATTGTGTAACAAGACAGCCTTGAGTCTTAACGCTGATAAGTCAATAAAGAGATGCCACTGTTTAGGCTCAAACTCCCAACCCCAAGCTGTGAACAATCCTTCAATGTCGGTGCAGGAACACAGGTTGTCAACCTGTTTAAAAAACTCTGTTAAGTCATGTTGGTGACTTAGAAAGACAGAAACTTTTGTGCCAAGTGACAGCAAGTGCCATTCTTGAAGTCTTGAAGCTTGTAAATCTGCATTTGCTTTTGACAAACATAAGTCCTAGACCAAGTCATTCAGTTCTAGCTCACCAGATATATATGGCTCAAAGTATGAATCAGCATTGTTCCCCATCTCTGACCCATGGACTGCAACATATTCATTGGCTGCTTCTTTCAGGCTTCATGTCTGTGATGGCTTCGGTACTGGAAGAATGTAATCATGTGGCACTGGTCTTATTGCTGTAGGAAGATTAGGATATTAAATGGATTTCTTATTCTTAGCATAGAAACCAAAGACATTTTTAGACCGAAGTAACAGTTGGTCACATGATCCTTTTGTTTTCGCCATATCATTGGGACAGCAAACGGCGTCAACTTGCGAGAACCTCTCAGTCAACCACTAAGGTCAACAGCACAACAGATGTGAGGAGCCCAGGATTTGTCTTGATCACCAATCATGTATTCTAAGTACAGCTCATAGGCTTTTATGATGAGAGCCGTCATGATGAGTCTTTGAGGCTTAAACGCGTAGTCTCTACAAATGTTACAGAAGGTATTGGGACTGTTCTGACAAAAAATGTTAGCTATATCAGATCATACTGTAGTAGATTATAGCTACTTAGTTTTTAAATTACTTGCAGAATCTTTTCAGGGAGATTTTACAGCCTATGCAGGCAGCATCCAGACATGTTTTGTGACATCAATGAAATGGAAGAAATGCATGCGTTTGTCTACCTTTAAATTACATAGCAGCACATATATTGTGGAGAATACATGGATAGTCTGAAATTATGAAAAAAAAACACTCAAACAGAAGATTTCAGGAAAACAATATGTGACAGTAAAATGTCAAGGTTATTTTCACAATCAGCAGCACAGATTACATAATATACACCCACAGGTGTTATGGAAGCAAAATCTCCATTACTTGTTTGAGATAGCACACTGTTCTCAAGCTGCTGGCAGTCCAACCTGTGGTGATATCATCTCTGCTAGCAGAGACAGAGCAGGGAAGAGCAGGTAGGTAACCCAAAGAAATCTGTGTATACTCAGAGCTGAAAAAAATCTATCTTAGCTCCACATCAAAGCCCAAAAAAATCTAAGCAATATATTCGGAAAAATTACCAGTCCTTACATGTTTAAAGCTAATCTTTGTAGTGAGACAACTTCCCTAATTCTTAATAAAATGTAAAGCTCCAAATTTTACCTAACTTAAGTAGTTGTAGACCTACAATTTAATGGTCACTGCAAGGTGGTATATTATAAATTATTACCACATCTATAACTAATTTATATTTAGATTACATGTTTAAATCGATTAGGACTCTCTTCATAGACTTCAAAGATATAAAATAGATTTACATAGCAAATCCAGATTCATCTGACAATGACTGAGTAAAGTTGTATCTCATCATTCATTTGATTTCATCATTTGATTTAAATTAATAATAAAAATGTAAAACACTTTGAGCGACTTCTATGAATTTGCATGCACCATTTTTATAACTTGGCGTGACACACCAGTTCTAAATTGATATAGAGGAGTGTATAATACAACATTTTTGCTGCATAATACTCAAAATTGTTGCATAGAGTATTATGCGTCAAATTTTTATGGCAGTTTTTCACCAAACTTTGGCACATTAAAATGTGTTGTCCGGCACACTTTGCACCAAATTTGGCCATACGCCTATTCATACATCTAGAGAACCAGCAATATACAGCAAAAAATGGTGAAGACAAATTCATAGCTGTCGACCATAATATTTTTATAACTAAACTCTAAACTTTCTGTCTTTAAATCTATGCTGCCTCATATTGGCATATGACATTAGCTTATTAGGAAACAGTTTAGCATGTTCATGAAGCAATGAAGACAGTTGAACTATTTTGAAGGCTTAAAACTCCCTTGGTTCAATGTCTCCATGAACTGGTGATTTGTGGTCTAAGGTATGTGGTCTTTATATCAGTATACATTTATTTAACACATATGGGACAGATACAGATGGGAGGTGCTGTTTTCATGCTTCTACATAAGAGACTATACTAAGGAAGGAGGATTGATGTTTAGCCATGTTTGTGAGCTTTGAGGAAAAGTTGAGACACTAACAAGTACTGGATACAGATGTGACTTCTTCTGCTTGGTTACAACGATGACCCAGTGTCAGGAACTAATTTGAATAGTGAAAGACTATGGACAAGTTCATAGCCTATAGATGAGCTGTAGTGGGCAGAATGATCAATAGAGTGAGTGAAGAGACATTCCATGTGGAGTGCTTCCAGAGATGTCAGCAGGGATATTGGAATTAAAATGATGAAGCAGCCACAATCCATATTATACAGTTTCATAACACAGTTGGAAAAAAGCAAATGCCCACCAAGTTCAATCAAGGGAAGAGATGAGATGTGGACTGTGACTTGTGAACTGTTAAATTTAGTGGTAACTAGAATTTGTGCTTTGCAATCCCCAATATGCTGAGTTCTGTAAATATGGGAAACGCCAAGAAAATTTCTTGCTATGCCATTCACTTTGCTGAGGGTTCACCCTTTACCCTTCTTCAAGCCAATTACACAAGTAAGGAAAACAGCTTTAACTACAACTATAAGCTACAATATACTATATATTAAAGCTCAGGATTTGTACAAAATATAGAATGTAATATATTTATGTTAATCTTTTTCTTCTATAGATTATATATAAAATGGTTATCAAAGGCGTTTTAAGGAAATATTTTTCTAAAGACAACCCATTTCCTTTTTGAGTTAATAAAAGTCAGATTGAAAGGATGCTCACAAATTGTGTTTCTTGTTCTTGTCAATCCATGTCATTCCTATGCTGGTAGCAGCTTTCCCTGACAACAACAACTGAACAGTGGGAATATGTAAAGCTGAACCAATGGTGATTAGCAAATCACTAGGTCATCTTCGATTTAAAAAAGAATTTTTTAGGAGTTGAGCAATGTCATCATAATTTAATCCTATTAATGTCGTCTAAAAAATTAGCGGTGTTAATGTCAGATATTTCTACAAATATTAAGAGCATAATTAAATTTACTATATAAAATCAATATGCCTGAAGAAATAGATTAATTTTTCATTTTTCGTTTTGAATCAAACATATTAAATTCAAAGCTATAATTATAAGTGCAGTTCAATGTAAATTTTAATTTACTATTGCCCTCATAGGAATATATACTTCTTTCCAGTGCTTGATATTTAGATAAGACAAATTAGATGAAACAACATTTGCTAAGCAATTTGGGAAGCGAAAAAGAAGTTTTACATAATTATTACGGGTGTTTGTTTGTTCTTTATTTGAAAATATTAATTTATTAGGTAATGTTTGTTAGTCTAACATGAAATGTTGTCAGAATTCAATGAGAAAAGAGATCAAGGGACATGAAAGATATGGATATTTCTGAAACACAGTGTACATACAAATAAGCTATCTCCAATTGAAATAGACCTCAGTCTCATTAAAATTTGCACCAATAATATTAATAAGGTGCCTTTCAGCACAGTAAACTCCCTCTCCCATGGCTACTGGTGACCTTACAGAGCTCTCATAACAACATTCATTGCAGGATATCCAAGACCTGCATTTTTCTATTCTATAAGTTCCAATAGAGGCAAGAGAAATTACAACATCGGATGTCTGATCATAAAACATCAAGCTTTATTGTGGTTTCCATTAAAATTCATCACATGAACAAGACATTCCCCACTTTACGTTTCAGGCCCCAAGTAGAATTTAATCAATGCATGCTAGCGGAGTACACTTAGGAGGACATGTGTGAAAAGTGATGCCACCTCGACAGTCATACTTCTAAGTAAGTTACTGGAGTATTTGTCAGTATTTATGAAAGTGTCTCAAAGCACTTTATAAATGTGTGCCATTGCGATACACATTTTTGTGCTAAGAAGTGATGAGTAGAGTGCATGCACAAAAAATTGTCTCAGCCTCGCCGCTTTGTGATTGGTATGGATTAGTACAACAGTTTTGTCATGACACATTCATAAATGTGGTATGTTGTACAAATCTGCCGCAACACGCCCCGTAGAATTGGCGCATACAAGAGTGTTGTGTCTGTCAAGGCATGCACCAGATTTTGGCATGGAACAGTTCATACATCGCCTTTAAGCTTTTAAAACACAGAGAACCAATCACAATTCTGAAAAAGGCTGTATGACTCATGTTTTTAACTGGTTAAAAACTTTTTTATATCTGAATGACTAGGAAAAATTTTACAATTTATCCATATGGAACTTTAGATGAATATGACTGTTTGGGTAAATAAATTGTGTCTTTGAATTCTAGCTTTTCATTTTATGGAAAAAGTTAGTATATATTAATTGAATTAATTTTATTTGCTAAGAGGGAACAATTTTTAACAAAATGCAAAACAATGACAGTGTGTTATTTTATGCTAACAATAGTTATACACAGTTTAAGCTATGCATAAAATTCATAATGCTAATGTATAAACATATTAAGTATCTGAGCTTCATTAACCTAAATATACGTTAAGAATACTCTTTTTTTCATTTACAAAGGTAGACCCCTCAATTTTTTTTTTTTTATTCAAGGGGCTTAGCTTATTTTTAGAAGGTCTACATTTATTTCTATCATTTTACACAAGCACTTTCAAACATAGTATGCTAAAATTAATCTCATTTCTCATCAATCTGCTACTTTTCACATGTGTGGTTATACCTAACATGTGAGATTTTTCTTAGTGTATGGGCATGTGCCAGTGCCTTTTGTGTCCACCAATTCTGTCACTAATTTTATGGCAACATATTGTTTAAGAGGACACTTAAGCACATTAAATATTACAAACAATCCATAAATTATCTGTTTTTTAAAAAAAAAACTAAAGAACAAAAGGGTTTAACATCTTTGTAAAAATCCAGCTGTTAGCTTAATTTTTTTTTTGGGACATAAAAAAATTTAATTTTATATTTTTTGCAAATGCATGATTTTAAGAAAGCTGTTTTCACACTAAGGGCCACATGTATGAAATTTGGCGTTTAAACGCCAAATTTCATGCGCATTATAATGGCATAGAATGCACCTGATTTATGAACCCGCTCTAAAGCAGGTCTTAAATCAGGTGCATTCTAGCGCTACCTAGACATTTCTGGCTCAGATATACCACTTTGAAAGTGGTATAACTGTTCCAGCAGTAATGCGCGCAGAATTGCCGTAGTGAAGCTATAAATCTATAGCTTTGCACGGTTCTAGTGCATCCCACCTCCCGCATGCCCTCCGAGATCGGGCGCATTACAAAGTGCCACTTGCACTCTGTAATGCGCCTGATAATGGCGTTCGGGAAGATTTGCGCTAATTTGAACGGGGCTGCGTCTGATGTCTGGCAAATATGAAAAAACTTTGAGATTCTTGGTCCGCATGTCTTTGGCCAAAAAATGCTCAAGCCACCCCCGGCTTACAACGGGATCTCAGTTGGGTGGTCCTACTCTATATTATCTCTCACCTGGGTCAACTTCAGACCTCTCAATGTGCCAAACGGCCTCCAAAATGCAGAGAGAAAAATAAAAAAGCACCAACCTTTCAAAGCCTAGTGCATTGATATAACTGCCTGTGGAGGTGGGCGGGTGCAGGAAACCAAAATGGAGGTATCTACTTCTCCTTATATAGTTTAAAAGCAAACATGTGCCAAATACAACGTATAGTTCTGCACAGAAAAACATTTTTGAAAAAAACACTGCGAACCTGGGTGCCACTGGCATGGCTGCGGCACATATACATATGCACACAGTCCAATACCAGTGGCATACCACTACAAAAAGAGCAAAAAAACACATGGAAATCTCCAAAGAAGCATTTTATGCTATCTACAATATATGAAATGCTTCTTTGGAGATTTCCATGTGTTTTTTTTTTTGCCCTTTTTGCAGTGGTGTGCCACTGGTATTGGACTGTGTGCATATGTATATGTGCCGCAGCCATGCCAGTGGCACCCAGGTTCGCAGTGTTTTTTTCAAAAATGTTTTTCTGTGCAGAACTATACGTTGTATTGGGCACATGTTTGCTTTTAAAAGGAGAAGTAGATACCTCCATTTTGGTTTCCTGCACCCGCCCACCTCCACAGGCTGTTATATCAATGCACTAGGCTTTGAAAGGTTGGTGCTTTTTTTATTTTTCTCTCTACATTTTGGAGGCCGTTTGGCACAGTGAGAGGTCTGACGTTAACCCAGGTGAGAGATAATATAGAGTAGGACCACCCAACTGAGATCCCGTTGTAAGCCGGGGGTGGCTTGAGCATTTTTTGGCCAAAAACATGCGGACCAAGAATCTTAAAGTTTTTTCATATATTGTAGATAGCATAAAATGCTTTTTTGGAGATTTTCATGTGGTTTTTTTTTGCCCTTTTTGCAGTGGTGTGCCACTGGTATTGGACTGTGTGCATATGTATATGTGCCGCAGCCATGCCAGTGGCACCCAGGTTCGCAGTGTTTTTTTCAAAAATGTTTTTCTGTGCAGAACTATACGTTGTATTTGGCACGTTTGCTTTTAAACTATATAAGGAGAAGTAGATACCTCCATTTTGGTTTCCTGCACCCGCCCACCTCCACAGGCTGTTATATCAATGCACTAGGCTTTGAAAGGTTGGTGCTTTTTTTATTTTTCTCTCTGAATTTTGGAGGCCGTTTGGCACAGTGAGAGGTCTGAAGTTGACCCAGGTGAGAGATAATATAGAGTAGGACCACCCAACTGAGATCCCGTTGTAAGCCGGGGGTGGCTTGAGCATTTTTTGGCCAAAGACATGCGGACCAAGAATCTCAAAGTTTTTTCATATATTGTAGATAGCATAAAATGCTTCTTTAGAGATTTCCATGTTTTTTTTTTATGTCTGGCAAAGACCCATTCATAAATGTCCCCATAAGTATGGACCATAGATAAAAATCAAAAAAACTTTTGGTTTTTATGAAAAAAAATATTTTTTTACATGTAAAGGGGCTCTGCAAAAGCATGACATTAGGCAAGCATTGTAATTTCCCTTTATCACCCTGGAGTAAAATTAATGTTGAGAAATGTAATTAAAAATGGCAAATAAATTTTTGTGTGGATATGGTAAAAATGTAATAATTGGGAAAAATATAATTTGCCTCAAAATAGTCATATAGTGAGTGAACAGTATGAATTTAAGGGATGTAATGGATAGTAAGATTTAAAAATTTTTCAACAACCACTGCCCATGCCTCACCTTTCCTGCAGTGTACTTTTTATTGATTTGGAAGTATGTGTGGAAAAATTTTATTTTAACAAATCTTTGGACATTTCTCGTATCTTAACCTTTAAATATAGGGATTGCAATGATTTTTGTTTAAAATTAAGGTAGGTCTGTCTTCTTTTTAGAGAGTGCAAATGTCTTGTGCATTGCTATCTGTGTAAGATGATGATTTCTCCATACCAGGTTTTTCCCTTTACTTTTCCCACTAACTGCTGTGAAACACAATCTAGTTTTTGAAGATGGTTCCACAAGTCCCAATGTTTGCAGCATTAAAATGTTTGAACAGGGAAAGATGTGAAAAAATGATTTGAATATCAGTGGTGAGTAAAAGAGGCTGCATGATCTCTTAGAGATCTTAGAGATCAGAGAACTATAAAGATACATTGTTTGGTCTACCCTCCATACATTTTCAGGCAGGTAATATAGCCTTAATTTGAATGGAAAGTTATGGTTTGGATCATTACTGAGGACGGTAATGGGTTGTTAGTGAAGTGTAAGGGTATGTTCACACGGCGTTTTGAATACATTTTTCAGATCGGAAAAACTTCAAAAGCGCTGTGTAAAATGCTTCCAACATGCATCCAAAGTGTGCTGCGTGTTTGGATGCCTTGTTGCTGCAGCAGAAATTCACCCTATAGTTTTAAATAAAGTGTCTGCTGCGTCAAATGGATCAAGAATTGACATGTCAATTCTTTGAACGGTTATGAAAGATGCATCACATAGACGCATGTAAACACGAATCGGCGATCACTCATCTGACGCCAATGTGTGTTTTACATTGACAATAATGTTAATCACACTGCACATTGTTAGATGCATGTTTGTTTCTAAAATATGGATCCAAACACGCATCTAAAGAAAAGTTGTGTGAACATTCTCTAAAAACCACAATAACAATTCAAAACATAGATTAATTTGTAGTTTAATCTCTGTGGAATAAATTGAGCTGATTTAGATAGGTTTTCATAAATATGATCAGATTGTTGTTTTTCCCAGTAATATTTACATTAAGCCCCAAAAAGTTTTTAATTCATTAAAATTGTGGAGGCCCAGTCTCTGAAATTATATATAAGAGGTAAAAAAAGCATATATAAAGTTCAATACATTTGTGCTTGAAGTAATGAATGTTTTTTTGTTTTTTTTTTTTTCTGGTAGAATGTCTCTCTTTTTCTTTTTTCACACATGTATGAAAACTGTCTCGGTCTAAAATTCACTTTGTTGCCCATAGCAACCAATTAGAGCGCACCTCTCATTTTTCCAGACCACTATATGAAATTAAAGGGGCACTGTGATTGGTTGCTATGGGCAACAAAGTGAATTTTAGACCTAGACAGTTTTCATACATGTGGCCCAAAGTGTGATGAGAAGAAGAATAACGAAAGGAAATTTACAAATACTGCCATAATCTGTTCTCAAGGAGAGTACATTGTGAGAAAACACATACACTCCAAAAAGAAGACTAATAGTTAATTTGGAGTTTAGACTGTAAGCCCCAAAGTGGACAGGGACCTATGTGAGTGATTCGTTCATTCGTTTATGCACAAAATAAATTAATAAAATCAATAAAATATCTGGTGAGCCAGTACTAAGAAACAATTAACCTTCCTCTAGTGTTAAGGTCGTGACCGACCCATTTTAGGTTTTAAATGCATACAAATTCTACATACATTTGTTTATTGCATCAAGACTTTTTAACTTTTTCAGGAACTTATTTTTAAACAAAATACAATAAAATAAAACTATTTTACTAAATTGTAAAATGCTCTTATTAAAATTATAACATTTGTGTTGTTGGGGTCAATTTCGACCCAGGTCTAATATAAGAGTAAAAAAAACAATAATAATTCCCAAAACAGAACTCATAAACACTAGTGTTGAGCGAATTTTATCGACAAAGTTGAAATCGGCAAGGTTTTTATGGTGATCAAAATTTCCAGATCATGCGATAATTAAGGTTAAAATCTGTGCATCATCTATTAAGAACGCGCCTTTTTCGGCGCTTCCTGTAAATTTGGCGGCCAGCAAATCAGATTATAGAATAGAGCAGGGTGAGATGTGTGTGCGACGTCATGACTGGGATGTGTATGGTTGCGATTGGCTGGAAAAATCACATAACCTCGTTTTACATAGAACAGCGTTTCCTGTTTCAGCCTCAGTGTCTCTCAGCGTCTCATAGGGATAGGACCTGCGCTCTGCCTGTGGCTAAACAGCTCAGCGAAATTAGTCTATTTCTGCACAGAGAAACCTCTACTATTAGCTGTGATCCTTCCAATTTATTTTAGATTAAAAGATTTTAAGATTTTATGTAGTTAGCTAGAGAATTTTAAAGCAGCATCTACCGCTTTAAATTCACGGCGGTGGGATCGGGGGTGGGGGGGCCCCGCGGGCGAACACAGACAAGCTCTATCTATAAAGAACACTGGATAGAATTCACCAAGACTTAGTGTAGACATTGTAGTGGAATAGCTTTATTATTAACAGTTTGCTATTGAAAAATTTCCTGGATATTGGGCAGCCTGAACTTATATTGGATACACATCATTTCTAGTAACTGCAGGTCTCTTTGTTAGCTGCAAAGCTCCACTTTTATTATCAGTATACATTTCAGATAGGTGTTCATTTTCAATTTTACCCATTACACCTGTGACTGTTGATATATCCACCTTGAAGTTAAATTACAATCCAGCAATCTTGTAGTCAGCACAGGGTGTTTGTTGCCAAAAATACCGTGTATCGTATGAAAACATCACAGTTACGTGTTTTTTGACTTTTGCGCACCCACCATTGTTCATTGACGCAGCATCTACGTAAATCTTAAAACAGCAATTCTATATTCACCACAGGTGAATTGAAAGGTGCAAAAAATACCGTTTATTATATCAAAACATAACAGTTACATGTTTTTTGACTTTTGCACACCCAGCATTGTTCATTGACGCAGCATCTACGTAAATCTTAAAACAGCACTTCTATATTCACCACAGGTGAATTGAAAGGTGCAAAAAATATCGTTTATTATACCAAAACATAACAGTTACGTGTTTTTTGACTTTTGCGCACCCAGCATTGTTCATTGACGCAGCATCTACGTAAATCTTAAAACAGCAATTCTATATTCACCACAGGTGAATTGAAAGGTGCAAAAAATACCGTTTTATTATACTAAGACATAACAGACTCCTTTTCCCGGCACTTTTTAATCTGGGGGTCAGACAGGTTTAATGGTCATACTGCGGTCCAGGACAGGTATAGTCAATGTCCAGTGAAACTAAAATGGTGGTTGAAAGACTCCTTTTTGCGGCACTTTTTAAATCTGGGGGTCATGCAGGTTTGGGGCTCATGCTGCGTTCCAGGACAGGGATATTCAATGTCCAGTTCAAGTAACATGATGGTTCAAATCATACTGCCTTCTGGCACTTTTTAATTTGTGGGTGATGCAGGTTTAAGGGTCAGGCTGTGGTACAAGACAGGGATAGTGAATGGTCTGTGACTTTTTTTCTGTGACTTTTATAACCTAAGTGTGTTGCCTAAGATGTAGCACGTATCCATTTGACTGTTGTGGATGTTAATTTCAAGCTTCTCCAGCCTTGTTTGGGTGTAATAATGAAGGTGTTGTTGCTCTCCCATAGACTTTAATGGTCATCGCTCATAATCGACGCTCACTATCGAAAAACCTTATCGATAGCGGCCGACTATCGACTATCGATCGATCTCGATAGCCAACGCAATCGCTCAACACTAATAAACACAATATAAACCAACAGCCCACATCCAGCTCTATCTCCAATAACTTGTGTTAGGGACATGTCCAGGCATGTATGGCCAAATCAGCTTACAGTTGGTACTTTGCAGAGTATACATCTTCAGTTTACACCATGCAACAATGAGGAGAAGATTAGATGCAAGCCAAATTCTGGATTATATCTTGGATGATAATGAATCAGAGGACACACAGCAGCAAACTGATACAGATGAACAGGTTTCTGAGGAGGAAGATGATGTGGAGTATCAACCGGAAGACACAGACAGTTCTGATCAGTCTGATGAGGAGGTCACCGGTGCTGAAGCTGCTCCCGCTGAAAGATTCAAATCCAAAAGTGGCAAGATCATTTGGAGCTCAGTACCTCCAGATGTACATGGCAGGGCAGATGCTGCAAATGTCATAAAAATGACCCCTGGGATCACAAGGTTTGCTGTGACAAGAGTAAGTGACATCAAGACATGTTTTGATCTGTTTATGCCATTGTCAATAAAAAAGTCATTATTGCTATGACAAACCTTGAAGGAAAAAAAGTCCACGGCAACATGTGGAATGACCTTCATGATGATGACCTGGATGCCTACATTGGTGTTCTTCTCCTTGCTGGAGTGTACAAATCCTGCAATGAGGCCACTGATAGTCTCTGGGATGCATCGACAGGCAGGAATATTTTCCGGGCAACAATGTCACTTCAAAAGTTTCAAATGATATCAAGAGTCCTCAGATTTGACAACAGAGACACCAGAACAAAATCTGACAAACTTGCTCCCATCAGGGATGTTTGGGAGAAATGGGTGCAGCTCCTTCCACTGATGTTCAACCCAGGGCCAGAGGTGACAGTAGACGAACGTTTTCTCCCTTTCCGCGGAAAATGCCCCTTCCGGCAATACATGCCAAGTAAGCCAGGCAAATACGGCATAAAAATCTGGGCAGCCTGTGATGCAAAAACTAGCTATGCATGGAATCTACAGATTTACACAGGCATGTCTGCAAGTGGCATCCCTGAAAAAAACCAAGGAAAACATGTAGTCCTCAATATGACTACTGGACTGCAGGGTCACAACATTACTTGTGACAATTTTTTTTACCAGCTATGACCTTGGACAAGAACTTCTCAGGAGGAAAATCACCATGGTGGGCACAGTGAAAAAAAAACAAACCTGAGCTGCCCGCTGAACTGTTGCAGATGAAGGACAGGGCTCCACTTTCCTCAAAGTTTGTTTTTACAGACACCACCACTGCTGTTTCATATTGCCCCAAAAAACGACGGAATGTGGTACTGATGTCCACACTTCACAAAGATGCAGCTGTGTCCTCAGGAAGTGACAGAAAGCTCAGAATCATCCTGGACTATAACAAAAACAAAGGAGGAGTCGACAACCTGGACAAGCTGACTGCCACCTACACTTGCCAGTGAATGACTAGGGGATGGCCAATGGTTGTATTTTCCAACATCCTTGATGTGTCAGCATACAATACATTTGTGTTGTTGACCCACATTCACCAAGGATGGAATTAATAGAAAAAAAACAAGCGGAGGATGTTTCTTGAGGGACTAGGAAGATCCCTTGTCAAGGCGCACATTGACCAAAGGGAACGGGTGCCCCTAGACCCAGCCGCTGCATCCTTGGTGCGACAACTCCAGAGCTCAACAAGTGCTTCGCCCACACCCACAGCAACACAAAGAGCATCATCACCAGCATCCTCCTCAACCAGCCCTGCCTCAACATCAACCACAACAGCCACAAACCCAGTGAGACCACCTGATTCTAAAAGAAAGAGTTGTCAGGTCTGCCCTAGCAATAAGGACAGAAAGACAAACATATCGTGCTTCGCCTGCAAAACATACCTCTGCAAAGAACACACAAAAAGTGTCACTTTTTGCCACACATGCATCTAAATACTAATGCATCTAAAAACTAGTACTTGATTTCTGTTGATTTGATTTGCTTGATTGATTGTTGTTTGTTTGTTTGTTTGACCTAGAAAAGCTACTTTTTATTATTATTGCTATTAATGTTAATATAATTTTCATAACACCAAACCACAGAAGTGGTATAAATCCTAGGAAAAATGACTAAAACTTAACTTTTATTAATTTACATTAAATACACAAAATATATACTAACCTACCAAAAAGACTATCCCTACCACTTAATTACTGCCTAACCAGAATTAATGGAGAAGTCGCCCTGATAAGGGCGTCCCCAAACACGTACCTCCTACACCTCACCCTACAAACTACAGCTAAACAAAGTACTAATTAGAAAAAAATAAAATTTCTTATAGTGTTAGATGTTAGATATACTCAATCCCTCAATCATCATAGGACATTTAGATGCTGGATGAAAGAATGTAAGGTGTATCACAGACACAATAGCCCCTGTAATCCTACAGATGCAAAAATGTATACTGGATACAATAACCATACATAAAAAATTGCTTGAGGTAAACCTTTAAATATCGATACATTCCAAATGCAAGATATAATCAATCCCATCAAACATAATGAGGCAATAGATGCTGGATGAAAAAAATGTCGGGTGTATACCGGACACAATAGCCCCTGTAATCCTACAGGAGAAAAAGGTATGCTAGATACAATTCCATACACAACAATATATTGGAGGTCCAACCCTGAACATCCATACCTTCCGACGCGTTTCCCTCAAGAATATCTGGGGTTTCATCAGGGAAAAGAAAATGTACAGAAAGACCAAAAAATGCCACATATAGCAGTTATGATAAACTACGACCCGATGATATGGTAAATAGAGTGATGAAAGGCAGAGTCCTAAGAAATGTCCGCAGGATCTCTGTGTCCACTGGTAAAAAAGGGGACAGTAAAATAGTGGTAGACAAGTGAGCAAGAAACAGGACAGATTTAAATAGTAGCCCCTAATTGATAATACTATACAGATGTCCATTCTCGTTGATAAACAAACAAGCATGTGTTTTCCAGCGTCTCAAAAGATTGTCTGCGCATGCGCCGCCGAAAAACTCGCGATATTTGGCCGCCATAGCAACCATATGAAACACCCAGCAGCCGGGAACACGGCGGACATTACTTAAAGCCGTACGTACACAGTGTCTGTACTGCACATTGCGCGGGGAGGAATCCCGCAATGTGCAAGATTAAACGGACAGATAAGGAGAAAAGGTTCCCAAATGACCACCCAGGCGAGCACATACCCATCTAGAGACTAGGATTACCAAAAAAAACACAAATGGTTATAGTAGATTGCAATAATCCCCCAAAGATAGAGGGATACATAATGGTTAGTAAAGCAAATATATTTAAAGCTGCAGGCATACTAAAATGTCATGCCTGCATATAGACATATTGATGTTACCTATGTCTGTAATATTACCTACTAAGGACTAAAGAGCATCTGCAAAAAAAGGGGAAATTAAAATACTAAAATTATTACTGTGTCAAAACAAAAAGTACCGATTATCAAATGAAAAAAACACATATATTGAATTAGTGATATGTGATAAAAAACAATATTTCAATAAACTACCGGACCAATACGAGATAAATGAAGTAAATGATAAATAGTCGTTGAGACCTTCTGGTTTAAGAGTCTTCAGAAGGTAGATCCAGCGTGCTTCACGTTGGAGTAATTTGCGGTCGAAGTCCCCCCTCTCACTGTTGATTTTACAACCTCAACAATTGAAAAAGCAATGCAAAAAGGTTTAGTCCTATTTAAGGAATTCAGTGACGTGCCACCGAAGTGTCCGTTGATGGTTTATATCTCCCACATGTTCCAAAATGCGACGCCCTAAATTCACGTTTAGTCTTTCCAATTATACATCAAGGGCAACTACATTGAACACGATGGGACTATGCCCTTGCTTTTGAAATTTTGCATAATCTTGCATGTCAAAACTCGCCCTGATTTAATGCATCTAAAAACTCTTTGAGACATTAATGAAGGAACAAGCCTTAATCCCCCACATCTGAAAGTGCCCCACCATCCTTGATGACAAACCAAGTTGTTTGAGACCTGGGAGATGAAAAGTGGCTATGTACCAACATATCTCCAATACTCTTGCCCTTTCAAAAGGTGATGCTAGGACGTGGTTCAATGAATTCTGAAATATCTGAATCACGCTAGAGGAGAGGCCAACAGGAAGCCACCGCCTCATCTATAAGATTTATGAGCATTTTGATAGACGAAGAGAAAAATATTATGGAAAGATCACATAAAACCCTGAAAGAGACAGCAGAAAGAATCTTAAAATTTTAAAGGGGGGAGCCTGAATTCAATCAAAAAGAAACAGAATTACAGAATAGTATAGACAAGTTTGCAGCACACTTGAAAGAAAGAAAACATCACATTTTTGTTAGAGATCTGTGTGAATTTCGTGAGAATCGGGCATATCTATTTGAAAAGAGCCCTTCCATACCAACTCTGTTACAGACCGTCCTCCTCGGATACTGATCTATCTGATACGACCTAGACGGGGTCAAAATAAAACATTCTTAGATCTCCACATCGCCGAGTTTTTTTTCTGAAAATAGATCTAGATGGCAACCAAACAAAAAACCAAAGGAAAGGGAAGAGGGAGGGGAAACTGAAAAATCTACGCAAAAAAGAATATTACAATCTCTGTACAATCTACTGTATCCTCTGTTCCGGTATCTGGTCCATCGACCTCTCCAGAGTCCCCCACAAATAAGGGAAGTCCAACAAACAATTCAGGGTCCATCTCAGCCCTCTTTTTTAGAGAAAATTGTAATGGACAAGTAGATAGTAATTCTAACAAATCATTGATTGAAGTGGATGATAACCAGATTATAAATTTGTCGGATAGGATTTTGACTGATTCTGAAAATCGGTCTTGAGGAGAGGTCTGTCATTTGTACCCAACAGATCCCTTAATACTTTTGAGTGGATCAAAGATATCCATCTTTTTGCCAGAAGGTTGAAATGGACAAAATATTTTAATCTAAGAGCAAATAGAGAATGTATGAGACTAGGTATTGAAAAAGAGGGTCTAGTGGGAGTTCAGTCGTTGGTAGGCTTATTAGAGGACAATGAATAGGATAGATCTCTGGGTCCTTTTACCTCATGCCGTCCAAAAAGTATCAAAATGCCACCAGTCATGGATGACAACATTGATCTGTTCGTCCAGATGGTATGTGATGGTATTGAGAAGATGAAAGTGGGGGAGAGAGTGACTAAGTATGATTTCAATTTACCGAGAGATGAATATGAGGCCCTTAAGAACCTTGAGAAAGTCACAATCTGTCATTAAGGCTCTGACAAAGGTGGTAATATTGTTATTCTTAATCCCTAGATTAAAGAATATGTGTATGATTGATCTTGAATGATACACAAGGGTATGGGTATACTTGGGTGTGACCTCGAACAAGTTTTTGGGTGACTTAAATTTCATCCTTTGATGAGGCATTTATCTTTAATCTTACGACACTAATGAATACCAATTTATGTTACCTAAGTATCCACAGCTATCCACTTTTATGGCCTCCCCAAGGTGCATAAGGGTTATCCCCTTTAAAATGCAGACCTATCATCTCCGGTATAGGAAAACTTACCCAAAAACATCAGTCTATATGTGGATCAGATACTGAGACCTTTGTCATCTCTCTCCCATCATTTCATTAAGGGGTACAACAGATCTTCTATTGAAACTTGAGGATATTGAGGTTTTCTGGTGGGAAATTTGCTCTGTTCCATTGATGTTTGGGGCTCTATATAGCTCCATTCTTCACGAGAAGGGACTAGAGGCCGTTGGGTACTACTTGTCGAAAAGAAAGTATTCACCTGCGGGTCAAATGACCTCGTTCTTAGGCTGCTTCATTTCATTTTAACACACAATTTTTTTTTTACATTTGACAGGAAAGTACTTCCACCAGCTCAGGGGCACGGCTATGGGGAGCCCAGTTGCCCTACTTATGCCAACCTGCTCCTGGGCTGGTGGGAGGTACTGTCGTCTTTTCCGACAAATATCAAGACATATTGGAGAACGTGATGTATTGGGGCAGATACATTGATGAGATCATCATACTCTGGGCGGGAAACTAAAGATTCATTCTGCTCTTTTGTGGGTGATCTCAAAAAATCAATGATATAGGCCTGAGGTTCACCCATGGATTGACTCCTCGGAACTTTATCTTTTTTGGGTTTGAAAATCATTAAGGGTTCCAATGGTGGGTCTTAACACCACAGCCCATCGAAGACTACAGTGGGAACAGTCACTGAGATGGGGAAAGTGCTCACCCGGGGTTCCGTTTAAAACGTGGTATCCCAGGGTCAGTACATCCGAATACGTAGGAATTTTAATGATAAAGAGAACTTTTTAAAACAGAAGCAGATGCACTAAAAAAGGTTTCTGCAACGGGGGTACCCAAAAAGGTCCTTTCAGAAGCCTTTAACTATGCCCGGGATAACGTAAAAAATCCTTTTTGAGAAAACGTGAGGTGGAGCCTTCACATGACATTGTGAGAAAACATTGGAACCTTTGATGAGTCCGCGACACAGATTCGTGAATTAATTAATAACTTTTGGCCTCTCCTCAAGCATGATTCAGATATTTTTAGAATTCATTGAACCACGTCCTAGCATCACCTTTAGAAAGGGCAAGAGTATTGGAGATATGTTTGGTAATAGCCACTTTTCATCTCCTAGTCTCAAACAACTTGGTTGTCATCAAGGATGGTGGGCACTTTCAAAATGTGGTGGATGTAAGGCTTGTTCCTTCATTAATGTCTCAAAGAGTTTTCAAAATGCATTTCATCAGGGGTAGTTTTGACATGCAAGATTATGCTAATTTCAAAAAGCAAGGGCATGTCTTATCAGTGTTTATGTAGTTGCCCATTGTTTTTTATGGAAGACTAAACGTGAATTTAGATGTCGCATTTTGGAACATGTGGGAGATATAACCATCAACGTGACACTTCGGTGGCACGTCACATGAATTCCTTACATAGGACTAACCCTTTAGCATTGTCCTTTTCAATTGTTTTAGGTTGTAAAATATCATGAGAGGGGAGACTTCGACCGCAAATTACTCCAACGTGAAGCACGCTGGATCTACCTTCTGAAGACTCTTAAACCAGAAGGTCTCAACGACTATTTATCATTTACTTCATTTATCTAGTATTGGTCCGGTAGTTTATTGAAATATTGTTTTTTATCACATATCACTAATTCAATATATGTGTTTTTTTCATTTGATAATCGGTACTTTTTGTTTTGACACAGTAATAATTTTAGTATTTTAATTTCCCCTTTTTTTGCAGATGCTCTTTAGTCCTTAGTAGGTAATATTACAGACATAGGTAACATCAAAAAATGTCTATATACAGGGATGACATTTTTAGTATGCCTGCAGCTTTAAATATATTTGCTTTTACTTTACCATTATGTATCCCTCTATCTTTGGGGGATTATTGCAATCTACTATACATCATTTGTGTTTTATTTGGTATTCCTAGTCTCTAGATGGGTATGTGCTCGCCTGGGTGGTCATGGCAACACTTTACTCCTTATCTGTCCTGTTTAATCTTGCACATTGCGGGATTCCTCCCGCGCGCATGTGCAGTACAGACACTGTGTACGTACGGCTTTAAGTAGTGTCCGCGCGTTGTTTCCTGGCTGCTGTGTGTTTCATATGGTTGCTATGGCGGCCAAATATCGCGAGTTTTTCGGCGGCGCATGCGCAGACAATCTTTTGAGACGCTGGAAAACACATGCTTGTTTGTTTATCAAAGAAATGGACTCTGTATAGTATTATCAATTAGGGGCTACTATTTAAATCTGTTGCTGTGTCTTGCTCACTTGTCTACCACTATTTGGGCTGTCCCTTTTTTACCAGTGGACACAGAGATCTGCGGACATTATCTTAGGACTCGCCTTTCATCACTCTATTTACCATATCATCGGGGGGCGTGAGTTTATCATAACTGCTATATGTGGCATTTTTTGGTCTTTCTGTACATTTTCTTTCCCTGATTAAACTCAGATATTCTTGAGGGGAAACGCGTCGGAAGGTATTGGATGTTCAGGGTTGGACCTCCAATTTATTGTTGTGTATGGAATTGCAATCTAGCATACCTTTTTCTCCTGTAGGATTACAGGGGCTATTGTGTCCGGTATACACCCGACATTTTTTTCATCCAGCATCTATTGCTTCATTATGTTTGATGGGATTGATTATATCTTGCATTTGGAATGTATCTGATATTCACGGTTGTACCTCAAGCAATTTTTTATGTATGGTTATTGTATCCAGTATACTTTTTGCATCTGTAGGATTACAGGGGCTATTGTGTCTGTGATACACCTTACATTCTTTCATCCCGCATCTACTGTCCTATGATGATTGATGGGATTAGTTTTATCTAACTCTAACACTATAAGATTATATTATTTTCTAATTAAAACTTTGCTTAGCTGTAGTTTGTAGGGAGAGGTGTATGAGGCACGTGCTTTGGGACGCCCTTATCAGTGCGACTTCTCCATCAATTCTGGTTAGGCAGTTTAAATTTAAATGGTAGGGATAGTCTTTTTGGGTAGGTTAGTATATATTTTGTGTATTTAATGTAAATTAATAAAAGTTAAGTTTTAGTCATTTTTCCTAGGATTTATACCACTTCTGTGGTTTGGTGTTTTGTAATTATTTTGGTATATCCAGGGTCAATTATCCCTAGTAGATTTTCTCCATCTACTTTATTCTAAGTGGAGTTTTTGTGGTTTGCTTAATATAATTTTCATCTTTTATTTGTATTAAAGTTCTATAAAAAAAAAAAATCTGTTTTTTGCCTTTTTCATAAAGTAGTTAGATATGGGTCAAAATTGACCCGTAACACCATAGATGTTACTAGAGTTAATAATATAAAATATATATACACTCACCTGCCACTTTATTAGGTACACCATGCTAGTAACGGGTTGGACCCCCTTTTGCCTTCAGACTGCCTCAATTCTTCGTGGCATAGATTCCACAAGGTGTTGCAACGATGCTCAATTGGTACCAAGGGGCCCAAAGAGTGCCAAGAAAATATTCCCCACACCATGACACCATCACCACCAGCCTGAACCGTTGATTCAAAGCAGGATGGATCCATGCTTTCATGTTGTTGACGCCAAATTCAGACCCTGCCATCCGAATGTTGCAGCAGAAATCGAGACTAAATCAGACCAGGCAACATTTTTCCTATCTTCTACTGTCCAATTTCGATGAGCTTGGGAAAATTTGGAGCCTCAGTTTCCTGTTCTTAGCTGAAAGGAGTGGCACCCGGTGTGGTCTTCTGCTGCTGTAGCCCATCTGCCTCAAAGTTCGCCATACTGTGCGTTCAGAGATGCTCTTCTGCCTACCTTGGTTGTAACGGGTGGCTATTTGAGTCACTGTTGCCTTTCTATCAGCTCGAACCAGTCTGCCCATTCTCCTTTGACCTCTGGCATCAACAAGGCATTTCCGCCCACAGGACTGCCGCTCACTGGATGTTTTTTCTTTTTCGGACCATTCTCTGTAAACCCTAGAGATGGTTGTGCGTGAAAATCCCAGGAGATCAGCAGTTTCTGAAATACTCAGACCAGCCCTTCTGGCACCAACAACCATGCCCACGTTCAAAGGCACTAAAATTTCACCTTTCTTCCCCATACTGATGCTCGGTTTAAAACTGCAGGAGATTGTCTTGACCATGTCTACATGCCTAAATGCACTGAGTTGCCGCCATGTGATTGGCTGATTAGAAATTAAGTGTTAACGAGCAGTTGGACAGGTGTACCTAATAAAGTGGCCGGTGAGTGTATGTATATTTTTTTTACATTTAAGAAATGTGTTTTAAATCCCTTCAGTAATAGTCCCGTAATATAACAAACTTTTTTAAGTTTATATTATTCTCTTGAGGTTCATTTGATAATATTTTTATATTGAAAATGAAGGGTACGCTCTCAAATGAAAGGCCCAGGGGGCCACAACAAAAATATTAAAATCAATCCTTCCATGGATGAGAAACCCTAACAAGGTAACTAAGAGGTAAGAAACAAATTGGATCGTAAATAACTGTTTTTAGGGTATCCTAGGGGTGATTTAAGACACGGGTCAAAACCGACTCGTTAACATAAGAAAGAGTAACAGAAAGCTAACACTAGAGGACGGTTAAGAAGCAATGGATGCAAAAGATTAACAGGCAAGTACAACAAATTAATTATTATTTTAGTGCCACAACTTTGGCTATTAGCGGCAAAATGTTATCTCCGTATTTTTACTTAATAGTACATGCCATGGCTAGTGTGAAATCTTATATCTCTTATCTAGAAACATGATATATGAAAAACATTTTATTAAACTTATATGAAGGTGCACTGTTTCTTCTAAAATGTAGTGTTATCGTGAAAAGTAATACAAAATCAAAAAGACACTTGAAGGGTTTAAAATACAGTCATAAAGCAAAAGTAAATAAATAAAAGAAACTACAGCATATGTTTCCTCGAAACCATACATTAAATGTATATGCAGAACAAATAAATAGAGTAGAACTTACATGATCAATTAGTTCACGAACCATTCCATTCCACTGTTGTGTGCTGTCATCCTTGACTCCATATTTCCCATCCTCCACTAATCTTATTTCATATTTAAATCCCAGAATTTCAGATAACTTTTGAAGCAAGTCAATACAATAGCCTTCAAATCTTTCCTTTCCATAGAGTGGTTTATCAGATTTTTTAAACATCACATAAGGTTCTTCCTGTAGCATAAAATGTATTTTTGGATTAGTTATTCAATTTTGATCTATACATTGTCTGCAACATTCTTTGATATTTCATGGTTCTTTGTTAGGCTATGAAAAAAAAATCATTTTCAGTCTGTAATCCTACTGTACATGTCTCATGTTGGCTCACAAACTGTTCTAAAAAATAACAGTGAATAGAGGTAACTGGAGTAATCAAATAAACCATTTGTAGCTGAAAAATCTTTAAAATTTTGTTGTGTTCTTCTTTGCTCTTACAACTACAGCCATCATTTCTTACAGGGGGCTCCTATTTCTGTTGTTTTTTTAACAAAAAAATTTTTAAAAAAAAAAAATTAATAATTTATTTTTTTAAATGTTCTTTAAAATTCAGAAAGAATAATAAAATTTTAAATTGTTAAAAGCCAAACCACAAACAACATAAATTTACAAGACTTCTATCAACATTTTATTTTCTACTTTTTTAAAATTTAATTTAAAAAGGAAAAAAATTAAATTTTTTATTTACTTTTTGTGAATATTTTTAAAAAACCTTTTACTAAGGGGATTGATACAATAAAATTTAAAGTTTCAAATCAAAACAGATAAATTTTTAAGGGGAAACTTTGGAAAAACCCAACGAAATGTGCTCAAATAACATTGTACAAAACCCGGGTTTTTTTTGTCCACCCCAGAATTGTATTTAAAGAAATATATCTAAAATTTGGCCTCTGTCCTGTTAAGGCTCATGCTAATGCCATATTTTATAGCTATTGTTTGTTTTGGCTTTATAGACAAGCAACTTTAAGGGGATCTTACAAAGCCAGGTGTAAGGAAAGTATTCAAAAAATTAAAATTTTTTCACTCTTTTTCATTGCAGCCTTTTGGTAAAAACCAAAAGTTAATTTTTTTTTTGCTCAATAATGGGGCACTCTAACCCCAAAATTGAAAACAAAAAACAAAATGTAGTTTATTTTTTAAAAATTTTAATTTAAAACAAGAAAAATTTAAATGTAAACATGTTTTTTAAGAAACCCAACCCCTTTCTGTGAAATTTCTTTTTTTAAACCTCACATGCTGTCCCTTTCCTTCTATCCTCCTTAAAGTTTGTTCTACTCCTTAATTGGGAGTCAAGCTGTTTTTAAAATTAAACTGTTTGGGAAACTTGTTTGGAAAGGCACACCCCGCCCCTGACCTCACACTCACGGGCCCTGTATTAGCACTTGGTTTTTTTCAAAGGGAAATTTTCCCCAAAGGAATCATTACAAAAAGGGTGGCCAAAGGCACAGTTTCTATCAAGGGTTACAAAAGAATTTCGGCAGCACCAAGGTTTCCCAAAAGGGGCACAGCGACCTCCAAAACCCTTTAAAAGGGCTTAAATTTTTGGTGGATGACCCCCAACTTTTTCCTCCCTTGCTTCCCCCAAACTAAGCAATCGGGGGAAAAGACCCCTTTGAGGGGAAAAGAACCCAAATCAATGGGGCTGATTCCCAAAAAAGCAGCGGGGAGAGGGGAAAAATGTTCTACAAGGCAACTATCAGCAGCCCTCCACCAGTCGGACTTTATGGTAGGGGTGTGCAAACAAACCTCCCCTCATTGCAAGAAAATAGGAAAGCCCACAAACTTTTTGGCAAAAAAACACATGAAAAACCCCCAGACGTAAAGAAAAAAACCCCCTCTGGTTCGGAAAAAAAAAAAAATTTTATTTTAAAGGAGTTAATTCTAAAGGGGGTTTAATTAGTTGGAAAAACCAAGCACTGTTTTAATCCCCTTTCCCAATACACTCCCAAAACAGAAAACATGGGGGGCAGCATGGGCATGGGGAATGTTTTTAAACTGCGGGGACGGGAAAGACGGTTAAAATTGAAGGAAAAAAGGGAAAAGCCCCCCAAGAAACAAGATATCCTATAAAAAAAACCTCTTCCAATTTCCTGGGACGAATTTTTTCTTCTTCCAACAGGGAAAAAGGCCCCAAAGCCCCACAGCTAAAAAACAAAGCAGGGGTTTTCAGAACAACCCCTTAAAAACATTTTTTTGACTGGCCCATCAAACCCAAAAAACCGAAACCCAAAAAAACAACTCTGGGGAGCCCTTAAAAATTTTCAACTGAGAAACTGGAGGACGAAAAGGAAGAATGTCAGAGGCCCCCAAACCGGGTTTTAAAAACATGTTTATCTTTCCCCAAAAGAAGACATGCTTACTTACCCTCAAAATGGCTTCAACTTAAATGGGTAAAAAAGGGCCCTTGAAATTTAAAGCCCCATGGGATATTTCCAGTTTTTCTTCGTTTAATAAATTTGCAAAAATTTTTCTTTTTCCGGGGAAATTTTTTCTTTCAAAAAAGGGGGTGCAATTGTACTTTAAATGAGAAAAAAAATTTAAAATTTTTTGGATCTTCCCAAAATGGCTGTAATAAAACCAAAGAGAAAAAAATTTTAAAAGGGGTTCGAATCCCTTTCTTTTAACCCACTGTAACTGATTCTAAAACATAAATAAAAAAAAAAAATAAAAAAAAATTAAAATGTTACTAGGCCCCCACATTTTTGTTACAGTTTCCAAAAAACAAAAACCCCAAAAATAACAACTTTCCTCAGAAAATTACACAACAAACACCCCTTTCTCTACCTTTCAACTACAAAGGTGTCTTGGGGGTTTCTTTCATGGAGTCCATCGGATTACCAGACCAATAGTATGGGCAGGCAATTTTTTGACGAAAATAAAGCAAACAATTTTTGAAATTGAACCCCGATGAAAATTTTAAAAAATTTACCTACTTCTTTTTCTAACAAAATCAAAAAACAAAATTTTTAAAGTTGAATCCGTTCTTTTAATTTAAAAATCCCCTTTAAAGCAAATCTTACCAGTACCCGGGGTTACAAACCCAGTGACCGATTTAATAAGAACCCGTAATTTTTGCGGGGTTTTTCTTTTTGATTTTTTCTTCATATTTAACCACTGGCGGGGTCCCATGAAACCAATCAGAAAGAAAAACAAAAAGAAAAACACTTTGCCAAAAACCTAATAATTTTTTTTAAATTTGTTTGCTTAATTTATACGGTTTGGTAGTTTTAAGAGGTGGATCAAAAGTTGAGGGAAAGTGGCATTGTAGTGACCACCAGGGAAAGACGAGAAAAGGACTTTTGTAACAGCTGGAACACAGAAAAGCTCTGCTGTACTTACTGAGAAGATGGCAAAGGAATTGCAGTGACTAATGTTAAAGTGGGAGTGAAGCTTCTGATTCAATTACTTGTGGAAAGGGGTTTAAACTTTTTAAAACCATGAATGTCCGGGTTTTAAACATGATTTTTTAGGCTCCCCCCAAAATCTGTTTTTAAAGTAGGGAAACACAGAGAGAGTTTGGGTTTTTTCTATGGGGGGGATACACATTTTGGGGAACTTAATCTGATATCAGGTGTTGCTGCATACTGGGAATAGTTTCCCTTTTTAAAATTGTTCAAAATGGATAAAAAGACTTTATTTTCCTGGCCTGTTTTTAAATTTACATTTTGGGAAAAAAAAAAAGGGAAAGGGAAACTTTAAAAATATTCCGCCTATTAAAAAAAATTTTATTCCCTTTACGTTTAAAACACTTTCCCTTTTAAAAATGTACTTTAACATTCAGCTAGGAAAGCAAAGCTGTTTTGCCAATCAAATTTCCTAACAAAAGGAAAAAGGAGCCGCACTTTCGAAGAGCAGAAAACTTTAAACAGAAAGGGGAGGGACACCCCTTTAAGTTTTTTTCCCCCTTGGATTGTTTTTGCCCCTAATGGGCACATAACTTAAAAAACAAATTTTTTAAAATGGTGCAAAAGACTCTGTTAAAGGGGAAATTAGGAAAAGGGATCAGTGTTTCACATAAAAGACAGTTCTATATTGGTAACATAAAACTTAGTTGCATAGTGTAACCCCTTACCGACATCTTGGTCAGAAAGGGGTTTGCGCAATTTGACATATGGGTACATCATGGATAGCTTGTGGGCTCACAAGCGGAGCTCATAAGATTGCAGCATTGGTCCAGCTGTATATGACAGCTGGCCTCATGCCGCATCACCCGCAGCCCAAGTGTGATCCCACCGTGAGTAAGTAACCTCTTAGATGCCTCAATCTATCGTGATCTGTTTGCCAAAGCTAAAATAAAAAAGTTATGGCGATGCAAAAATGTATTTTCCTTTTTGAATAAAAGTGTTTTTATTGTGTAAAAGCAGTAAAACATAAAAAAAATACAAATTTGGCATTGTTGTAATTGTACTGACCCGCATAGTAAAGTTATCCTGTCTTTTACACTGCACAGCAAACACTGTAAAGCTGAAGCCCTGGTCACTGGCTTCTTACACAGACAGCCCTGGGGCCATTCTAGGTCCCCAGGGCTGACTGTGCAGCCGTTCCCCGGGCTCTGTCAGGTCACGAGATGTTCCGATCACCTGACAGAACAGGGAAATTTGATTGCGCTGCGGTGACGATCCGCCGCAATCAGAGGGTTAAAACCCCGGAGAGCAGAGGTTTCCCCCACTTCCCGGTGCTTGCAGGAGATGCTTTGGGATCAGGGTTGTATAATACAGCCCCAATCTCAGCGCAGCTGCGGCGCCCAGAGCCGCAAACTCCGATGCCTGCAGCGACGCCAAAAAACGTTGCTGCAGATGAACGACCTGCACCAGCCCACGTCAAAAGTTGGCGTTCGGTTGTTAAGGAGTTAATCTACAATTTAGTGCATTAGCACTAGTTCTATATGTAGAGTATTCTTAATTATTTCTCTGAAGCCTAATGTGTTCCCCAATGGGGATTGCTTTAATAGTCTGTATAGGATGACACAAATGGGCACGTAAGATAGAATTGCCCGCCGTGTCTTTGCAAAAGGACTCACTGTGAATAACCGCAGATGATGCATTGCCAATAAGAAACAGATCCAAAGAAGCAATTTTAGTAGGGTGACTAC
This sequence comes from Phyllomedusa bahiana, assembly GCA_025379985.1. Lineage (NCBI taxonomy): Eukaryota > Metazoa > Chordata > Amphibia > Anura > Hylidae > Phyllomedusa > Phyllomedusa bahiana. The sequence goes on along the minus strand of JAODAL010013475.1, from coordinate 45,345 downwards.
AATAAGTAAATTTTAAAGACAAAATATTGGAGTTTAAATAATCCATAAAGAGAGGTATGGTCACCACATCTCACTTCTAGATGATAATGAGATCATCAATGAAATGACCATACCACTCTAATTGCAAAAAAAAAATGGATTATCATGATTGAAAATGTAAAGGCTGTCCCATCAAGCCATATAAATAATGGCAAAAAAGGTGAGAATTGAGCACCTATAGCTGCTCTTGTAACCTATAAGAAGTATTTAGAGTTAAACATAAAATAATTATGTTTTAAAAGATAAAAATTGCCTGAAGCAAAACAATTTTTAAAGCTTCTGAATAATTACTGTAAAGATCAAGAAACCATATAAGAGCAACCATACTCAAATCATGAAGAATACAGGTGTATAGTGGAGCAACATCTGCGGAAATCCAGAGCGAGTCCTCCCACAGTCAACATCATTAAGTGACAACAGTACATGTTTAGAGTCTTTAATGAAACCCGGTATGTTTTCAATCAATGGTTGGAAAAGACTATCCACCCAGGCCCCTAAACGTTCATTTATAGAGGATATGCCAGACACTATTGGTCTTAGGGGTGGAGGAAACACTTTTTTGTGGATTTTGGGAAACAAATGGAAAATAGGTATAACTGGATATTTAACTGCAATAGATGATCTTGTTTATCAGTAAGAACACCATTTGCTAAACCAAAATCCACCAAGTTTTGTAATTCCATTTTGAATGGAACAGTCGTGTCACAGGCAAGAGGACAATACGTACACTCATCTTCCAACATTAATAAGTTCTGACAATCGTATAATTTCAACGTGTAGTGGGCCAGCAGCTTTCTGCCTCCAATACATTTCTTTTTCTCAGTGAATAAATAAAGTTTAAAAAATAATAAATCTCAAGGGCCACATGTATGACAACTGTCTAGGTCTAAGACTTTCTTTGTTGCCCTTAGCAACCAATCAGTCCTCTCGTTTCATTTTATATAGTACTCTTAAAAATGAAAGAAGAGCTCTGATTGGTTGCTATGTTCAATAAAAAAATCTTAGACCTAGACAGTTTTCATTCATGTCTCCCAAAAAGTTAAAATCACCCCCCTTTTGCCATCATACAAATAAAAAAGTAAAGAAAATAAAACAGACATAATTGGTACTGTTACGTTTGCATACTAAAACATCATGTATCCCGTACGCTGAACACTGTAGCAAGAAGATTTCAAAACATCAAAATAAAATTTTTTTGGTCATTTCACGTTCCCAAAAAAATTGAATAAAACATGATCAAAAAGCCGCATATATCTCAAAATGGTAACAATAAAATCTACACGTTAGCCCGCCTCTTATGCTTGAATTTATTTTTCTTATTTTCCTCCTCTAAAACTTAGGAGTGTCTTATGGTCCAATGTGTCTTTGAAAAATACAATTATCTTCAAAGATGCCACAACTTCCTTTATATGCACCTCTATTAATATTTTAAAATATTGAGTTCATGTGTACCACCACTTTCATCTGTTTATTTATTTCTTTTTTTGTTCTATAGTTGCTTCGTCAATTTTATGTGGTAGCACTATGAAGTGGAACAATTTAGGAGAATCAATGGCTTAGCCATAAAGCTTTACTTCACATAAAACTGAATTTAATAAGTAATACTAGAACCACCATATCACACATTGGCTGTGGAAGCAATGCTAGTAAATATCTATTCAATTTTTTTTCATAAGGTTTATATAGCCTCGCAGTCACAAACTAGTCTAAGATCACTACTAAAAGTTCTAAGTGTCAACTGAAGTGCAAAACACCAACAGTAAACATTGGAAATCTAAAAAAGAATCACACAATAGAACTGATTTCATATGTTCAACTTCACTGGTAGTTTGATTAATCTTTTTAGTGCAGTCTTTACATTTCTACGGTTCCTTCTATGCTTTAGACTTGGCAGTTCTAAAAAAATTAAAATCATAAAATTTTGCTAAGACTTTTGACTTAGCAGATTGGGGAAGGTTTTCTGAAGAAAAAAAAAACCTTTTCCTAAAATTTGAACATACGGGACTGGAGGGTGCATGTGGGAGAATCCATAGACTAAGCATGACCATGAAGGTGGTCTCATACATGAATAATTGGGTTAAAGTCTGTGGAACTGGAGGGCAAGACTAGTACTTAGAAGTCTTGGTCATGCTCTTCCAACCAATGTTGGACATTTCTAGCAATTTGACATGTGCATTGTCTTGCTGGAAGATCCCATCCACCCCATGGGAGACAAATCAGGATGTATGGGTGTATGTCATCTACAAGAATGGATTCATACTAAAAGTTGGGAGTGCTTGCCACATGGATTAGTGGCCCAAAGAATTCCATAAAACTTACCCCAGATCATATTGCTGCCACCACCAGCTTTTATTCTTCCAGTGATGGTTGCAAGGTGTTTGCTTTCTAATGCTTCTCGCCTAACACACCAACGTTCATCCAATTGATGAAGCAGAAGACATGACTCATTGGACAAGAAAATCCTTTGGAATTCAGCGGAGATCCAATTTCGATACTATTGTGAAAATGAAAGCCTTTCTTTTTTTTTCCAGGGGTGCATAAATATTGCCTTTCTACGAGCCCATACCAGAAGAGTTTTAGACACACAACTGGTAGCCTCTTGACTCATTTTGGAGGTGAGATTCTTCAGTGTGTTGGTCCAACCTTTGTAACTAACAATCATTTCTCTTATCAATGGCACATTGAGTTCTGGGGTTTTCTTGTCACTAATTTGCAGTGGTGCCATTTGTCCTCTCACAATACACTTTCACCAGAGCAAACTGTACAGTGTCAGAAATAATCATTCCTTTTTGTAACTCATGACTTCCTTCCTGAACTATGATTTTGAAACAAGGAAGTGCTGATTATATTCTGACTAGACTGTTGTAGTATACCACAAGCTATTAGAAATGCATATTTTAGTCGATGAGCCCTTTTTGAGTTGTCTGAAATCTTGATTTCTTCTTTGATATGGTTGTTTCTAATACAGCCTTTGGCTTTTTCAAGGGGGCCAAGTTTAAATTCTTTTAAAAACTCTGCAATTATTAAAAATTTTGGGAGCATTATAATGTCAGTCCCTGCAAGTATTCCTTGAAAAATGACGCATTGTTGCTATATAAACCCTATAAGGTCACAAACCATAGGTAAAAAAGAAATAAAAAAACGTTTAGGCAAAAAAATTGAAAGGCAAACAAAAAACTCCTGATTCCCCAATAAAAAAAACTTTATTTAAATAAGTACGAAAATTTTATGGGTTTTTTGGCCTCGCCCAACAAAAATTTCCAAACCTAAAAAAATTAACCCAAAGTACTGAAAACCCACTGCAAAAAAAAAAAAAACAAATTTGAGAATAGCTTTTTCTTATCCAGCCTCACAATTGTCCAAACAAATGTTGCCATGGTGCTTTTTGAATCCTGCAGTTCTTTATAGAAGATTAAGTTATGGTTTTAATAGTTTTTGAGGGGATTATTACGAAAAAGTTGAAATGGGGCCGGGTTTATTTACTTTGTTTGGATTTTTTAGATAAACGCAAAATTTGGGTTAAAATCTGCCCATAATCTTTAATATCGCGCCATTTTCGGCATTTCCTGTCTTTTTTGGCCCGGCCAGCAAATCAGTTTTAACGAATAGAGAAGGGGGGGAGATTTGTGTGGACGTCGGGACTGGGATGTGTATGGTTGCGATTGGGGGGGGAAAAAATTTTCACTTTTGACCTCGTTTACATAAAAACGGGCCCTTCCCTGTTCATGATCATTTGTGTGTCGGTCTCATAGCGTAGGACGTGTGCTCTGCCTCTGCCCAAACAGTCAGAAAAACCACTCAGCGAAATTTTATTCTATTTTTTAAACGGGGCGCTTATTTTTTGCTGTGATCCTTAGAAATAAGTTAGATCAGGATTTTGCAGATTTTGGGTAGTTGGCAGAAAATTTTTTAAAGGAGCATCTCCCGTTTGAAAAAGTCACGGGGAAGGGGGATGGGGGGGGGGGGGGGCCCACGGGCAAAACACAGACAAGCTCTTATAAGGTATTGGATTTTTTTCAGCCAAAACTTTGTTTAGACTTTGGGCATTCCCTTATATTAGGATACAGAAAATTTTTTAGTCACTGCAAGTCTATTTGTTGGGTGCAAAAACTCTACTTTTTTATTATCTTTTACCATTTAAAGTTTAGGTGTTTTTTTTAAAATTTTTGCCAGTCCAGCTTTGTTGATATAGCCCCTTGCATTTAAAAAATTTGAATACGGGAAAATTTTGTAGTCACCAAAAGGTTTGATGGGGGCCAAAAAATACTTTGATTCCCCCTTTAAACCATTTCAGATACGTTTTTTTTTTTTTTAATTTTGGCGCGGGCTGTGTTAAATAGGCCCCTTGCATTTAAAATTTGAATCCGCAACTTTTTTTTTTCCCCCAAACGGGTTTTACTGATAGGTCCCAAAAAAATCCCTTTTTAATTTTTCCGTTATTTTTAAAGCAGGTGTTTTTTTTTTTTTTGGGGTCATTTCAAGCTTTGTTGTAGATCTCTCTGATTTAAAATTTGAAATTCAGCAATTTTGTAGTCCCCAACAGGTAAATTGATGGGTGCCCAAAAAATACCTTTTATTACCCCGTTTTACATTTCAGAAAACCCGGGACCATTTTAAACCCTTTAAATTTAACCCTTTACCCAAACACAAAAAATATTTTTTTCCCAAAAGGGTGTTTTTTTCATTTTGGCGCAGGCAAGGGCCCTTGGTTTTGTTGAATTTTGGAGCCCCCCTTTTTTCCTCCCCCCAAAACAGGGGGCAGGATTTTTAAAATTGAATTTTTTTCCAAAAGATTCTTTGGGTGGGTCCCCCAAAAAGGTTTTTTTATTTTGGGATTTTAAAGGTTGCCCAACTAATTTACGTTTTTAAAAATTTTTTTTTCCGTATACATTTCAGACAGGGTTTTTTTCATTTTTGGCCCCAGTCAAGCTTTGTTGTTAGATTCCCTTTGAAATTTTAAAAATTTTAAATTAAAACAATTTTGTAGTCACCACAGGTGAATTAAAGGGGTCCCAAAAAAAATACCTTTTATTACCCCGGGTTTCATTTCAGATACGTGTTTTTTTCCCACTTTGGGCAGGCCAGTGTGTTGTTGAGCCACCTTGAGTTTAAATTTAAAATCCAGCAATTTTTGTGGGTCCCCAAACAGGTTACTGATAGGTCCCAAAAATACCTTTCATTTTTCCGGGTTATACATTTCGGGACAGGTTTTTTTTTTCATTTTTGGTCGGGTAAGTTTTGTTGATAGAGGTCCCAAAGCACTTAAATTTCTTTCCCAGCAATTTTTTTTTTGGGAATTTGAGGGTTTTTAAGAAATAGCTGGGGATTTCCCCTTTTTTTAATAAGGGGACGTCCCAAAACTTTTCCAAAACCCCTCTAAAATTTTTTATTTTCTGAAAATGGAGCAAAAATGCAGGTTGGTAATTTGGGGGAAAAAGGGAGGGGGTAGGACAGGGAAAGGTAGAGGTACGGAGAAGGTCCCTCCTTATTGTGCTGGCGGACAACACCCCAAGCCAGGGATTTTTTTTGGGTTGCAGGCCCGTCGGGGACCTGTCTTTACTGGGTCGGGGCCTTGTAAATTTCAAAACGAACATTTTAAAACCAATCGGGTCTTCGGGGGTTTAATCCCAACCTGCATCCAGCAGTCTTACCTCCCGTCCTCCAATTTCAGGGCCACAAATGTCGTTTCAGCATCTTTCCAGCACCCGTCAAACATGAAGCGGGGGCACCCCAAATTTTAAACTCGTTACCCACCACGTGGATTTTTTCCATTTCTAAAGGGACCTCTTTGTTGAAAAAAAGGGCGGTTGGGGTCAGAAGGCTTTTTAAAAGATCAAGAGGCCAAAGAAGTTTTTTTTTTCTCTGCTCTGAGCCCGGGTTAGGGGCCCATCGAGGGGAAAAGGGAAACCCGGGTTAAATTTGGCAAAAATCCCGGGGGGTCGGAACGCCTTGCAGTCCCTTTTTGTACCCCGAGCCCCCTGGTGCAGAATGTCGGACGACAAAGTCACCTGTGTTGATGATGTGATGGACTTTGGGAAATCAACGTGGTTTTTCAGCAAAATTTTTCTTGCGGCGTTTCACTGGACGAGGGGGGAAAAAGAGGGGGTAGTGTCGTAGGGTCCCCCTAAAAAGGGAGGGGGGCGGGCGAAGTCCGCTGATATATTCCCCAGCCACGGTCAGCGAAAAACCCCGCTCTTGCTTATCCCCGTCAAAAAGGTCCAGGACTCTCAACCGGGGCCTTCTTTGAGCAACCCTCTGTTCACCCAGGATGTCTTTTGCCGCCCTTTCCGTAAACGCATAAGTAAAGGGAAAAACCTTAGGTGTTTAACCCCAACCCAAATGTCTGTCACATGCAGCGAATGTTGGTTGAAATGGAAGGAAAAATGGGGCCAAAAAAGGCCGACCCAGCCGGGCCTCCCCCACTGTCAACCCCCTCTGTCTCCCCCTTTCCCCCTCCCCCACCCCCAAGGTTCCCAGCTGCCCATGTCTTCGAGTCTGATCAGGGATCAGCCCCGCTTCGCCTCCACCCTCGCCGAGTCCACCAGCAACCCCAGAGACCCATCCCCCCCTTTTCCTTTCCCCGTTTGACGACCTGCCGGTCAGCGGCCTTAGCAGCCAGCCTTCGTTTTTCCAGGTTTGGGAGCAGAAGAAACACTTTAACCCCAACCATCCCAAAACCAAAAACTGAATGTCGGCATTGCCAGGCTTTTGCCTTGGGAAAATTTACTTTTCCCTTGTGGACACGAAGGGGGTTTCCCCCACTCATGGCCTTGCATGCCCCCATGCCAGATGCGAGCAAGGAATTTCTTTGCCAGAAAAGCCGTCCCTGCCTGGCCAGCCACGCTGTCATCTAAAAATTTCAAGCTCGTTGTCTGCATCTGTGTATCCGGAAAAGTCCATTGGCACCGACACATGGACTATGTAAGCACGGCCAAGGCCGCTATATCTCTGTAACGTCACACTGGGTGAGGCTGGGTGGATGTCTCTGGGGGTGACGGTGGACTCTCAGGCTCGGCGCCGCTCTTGCAAAACCGCAGGGTTGGTGCAGCGGGTTCTTTCCCCCAACGGTATCTCTGGTTGGCAATCTCGTTGCCCAGAGAAAACCAGGCATGTTGAAATTAATCTGTCTTGGAGACAGTCCACAACACAGGACAAGAAGAGAGTGGTATCGGATCTTCCATAGACAAGATCAGAGTCCGAGCGCTGGCTGCGGTGCCAAAGACCTTGTATGCCAGGCAAGGTGGTGTGGCATAACGGGTGAAATCTGAAGGCCGCCCTTAAGAATCGGTAGGCTGGAGCACATCCCTTGCCTGGCACATGCGTCATGAACCCTTGTCGTCCAGATATCTAAAGAGTACCGGGTCTGTGACCTGGCATGCTAATGAAGGATCGAAGTCTAAGTTCGCTCTTCCAACCGTTTAGCCACCCATGCTTCGTCCTGCCTGGCTGGCGTGGCAGCGTCATCTCGGCTCCCGCGCAACCGTCTCATTGTTGACGTTGGCCACAACATGCTGGAATTCCCCCTCCACATGCCTCCTGCGATTGTGGCAGCAGCTCCAATGCCATTACGCAGCAAACGAAGTGACACATGGCCAGCCATGCAGCGGTGCGGACCTCGGGGTGTTGAAACCACCGAAGTGGAGCAGATGAGATGAGCTCTGCTCACCATCCCTTGCCAGTTTTGGAAGAAGCACACAAAATGGTCAGTGCGGCAATGCCCTTGTCAGAAGAGGATTGTGGTGATCTTTGTTCTGTGAACGATGTTGGACAATCTGAAACAACAGGTCCTGCCAGGACGGGAGGAGAGACGGACACAAGATGGGCAGACACGGAAGGCCTTCTCTCTCCAGTCAAAAACTCCACAAGGCCTCCGATCAGTTCACAATTTCATCGGTCTTATTAGGCACAGTCTGGTTCCGGGGTCCAGGCTAGTGCAAGTCGGCGTTCAGCTCCTCAGGGTGCATATCTCAGGCAAGTCAGGGCTGTGTTGAAGCTTTGCGGGAGGAAGCGGAGAAGGAGGAGGAGGTATTCCTAGACACCGAGTTACGACGTCTGCCATTGGAAAGAGGTTGGCGCGAAATTTGAGGACGGAGGAGGAAGATTAGTTTGCTAGTGCCTTGACCCAGAGGCTTGGGAAATCACCAGGCTCCATCTCTCACATGAGTGCTTGGATGCTCCATTGTTCTCCACATCATGATCTCGCATTAAGGCCATCAAAATAAACCTACACGTTTACTGGGTGGCCACTCCCTCCTGGATCCCGGTTCAAACCAAAAACTCAGCACTTTCATTCCTCCCACCAAATAGAGAGTAAAATGCAGGAAATGTAGACCATGCTGATGATCATCTGGAGACATCTGTTGCGTCTGCTTCACATTCCTCTAATGTCACGGTGGAACACGTCAGCGACGTGACAGCATGTAGAGTGCAAGTAGTCGTAGCGGCAGCAGCAGGCAAGGTGAGAAGAAGCCTAATGAGTGACATCTGGCAATCTTTATTCACCCACCTCACCAACGCATGCAATGCAGGGCACACTCCAACACACAGAGACCAGCTTAAGATCTTGGTAGCACGGACTATAACTGCGTTCAACACCGATGTTTTTGGATGTGTTCCGGACCCAATAGACTTCTGGGTATCCAAAAATGGACCGACATGGCCACAAGCTCGATCGCCACGCCATAGCGGTGTCTTGTCCCTGCCCAGCAGACAGCGTCATATCTGAGCAGACCTTCAGCACAGCTGGAGGAGTCATGACAGCACAATCGCATCGGGATTTCCACAAATAAATGTGGATCGTTAGACGTTCATCAGGATGAATCAGGCATGGATCTCTGATGATGTTGTCGCCCCAATTGCCGAGGTCTCCAATTAGTTGCCGGTCTACTTTCACATTCTTCTTAAAACAGAAATGGTCCTCTTGAAATTTTTTTTAAAATGATATTTCTTACTGCATTTTTATTCTTCTTTTCCCAACAGTTCATTTTGCTGGTTTTGCTGTGAGGCAGACTGTAAAATGACTGCAAGGTTTTCCATGACAAAAAAACACCGATATCCCATTGACACACTATATCTTTGCATTGTCAATGTTTTGAGGTATGTTGCTCGTGAGGATTGCAGCTATAATATGGTCCTTTGGAACAGAAATGTGGCTTCTAAGTTGGCTTTTCTCCCATCACAATTTTTAATAGTGGTGGAAGTCCTATTTAAAAATGTTTGGGTCATGATTGCTGTGAGAATACAAGCATAATCATGTTCCATTTGGAACTGAAGTGGCTATTTAAGTAGGCATTCTCCCTCAAAATGTTCGAACAGTGGCTGAGAAAGTCATTTTTATAATTTTTTGGATACATGCTGCTTTGAAATGCAGCAATACTACAGATCCAATTCTAAAAATAAATTGTTTCTAACAGACATTTGTTTCCACAATTGTCAAAAAGTGGCCTCAAGGGTCAGTGTTTTGAATTTTTGGGGGCATTTTGCTGTGACATGTTTTTACGCTTTTTACTACAGGTTCCTTATTTATAAAAAAAAAAAATGTTTCTAACAGACTGTGTTCTTCACAATTGTCAAGTGGCTAAGGGTCATGTTTGAACCAACTTTTGGGGGCATTTTGCTGTGACATGCAGCTTTACTCGCAGGTCTATTATAAACAAACATGTTGTTCTAACAGAAATTTGTTCTTCACAATTGTCAAAGTGGTTCACTGCGATCATGTTTTGAATTTTCTGGGGGCATGTTGCTGTGAATGCAGCTATTTAATACAGGTCCTTTTACTAAAAAAAATGTTGTTTCTAACAGACATTTGTTTCTTCACACAATTGTCAAGAGTGGCTCAAGGGGATGGTGCTGTACAGAAAACAGGAATAGGTAGGGACACTGTTAATGGACTCATATTGCAAATGAATTGTTTTTTGCAAGATATTTAAAATAGCTATTCCAATCCCTGTATTGAGAAACCCATTTAATACAATTAAAACAACGAGGAAACAAAAGACATGGTGGGATTCCATCATATTTAAAATAGATGTTTTCTAGAATTAAACTACTAAAAATTCATGTACAAAATAGGTGGTAAAAAAATTCCTCCTGAGTGTACAACGGACGTACAGGAAAAATTGACCAGATGTTGGTTATTCAGTGGACATGGAATATGGGCACGGACAGCGAACAAAGTACAGAGACAATTTCCTCCAGCTCGTTGAGTAAAAATGAGGAAAAAGAATGCCTCAGAAAAAGGGCACCTGGGTGTAAAGGTGCGTTAAACACCATTTTCCAAGTGAGCCTAAAATTGGTCCGCACTCATACGGAGGGGCAAGCATACCCAGTGTCTTGGACAGTGTTACTTGAGGAGGCTGAGGTCTTAACTCACACTTCCGCTTCAGCACTCAAGCTCAGCACGACTGTTTTTCGTTTGCTGCGTCTAAGGGCATATTTTACTATAGAAATAAGAGGAGAACGCCTAGATCGCATGGATGCAAGCCTGGGCTCTCACTGCAGATGACCCTCTCGTAACTCCGGCCTTAGCTTGCTGAACCTGCGTGTAAATAGATGACAGGACGCTTGCTGGACTCTCCACCGCACCCACTGTAAGTCTGGCAGTGGGTCTCCGTGTTAAACAGATGGCTGACGGCAGCACTGGCTCTCACCGTTAGGGGCAATCAGAGAGCTTCAAATTTTACACTAAAAAAATCAGATTTTGAAAACGGTGATTTATGTGTGGTTACAGTTGTGTCAAACAGGCTCAGGGCTAGGACAAAAATGCACAATTTGAGGCTTAAAATTTTCTGGGCTGGAGTCATATGGGGTCGCATCATTTGATCTCAGAGGGATCTGTCTCTAATAAATGAAGAAGGTTTTGAAGGAAAAATTGAAACATTGAATTGATTGGCTGCAATCAGTCTCAGAGCAGGAGGGCAAATGTCTCTCAACTAAGAAGTGTTTTGGGGATGCATTAGGGACATTGTATTACTTATGGGGTGTGAGGAGAATTAACACACTTACACGTGTAAAAAAAATTACATTAAAAAACCGCAGGGAGGGTGTATGTTATATGTTATCACAACTGAAAAAAAAAGCAACATGGTAATAATGTTAAAAACTATAATAAAAATTCCCTAAATAATTTCTGTAAACAAATGTCAGTTAACAAAAAATATACTAATTGAGAGTCAAGTACAAAAATAGCATAGTGCCACTTTGTGATTGTGGGTCAACAGTGTTAGGTGCGGTTCATTCTGTGGCCCAGGACTCGGGATAGTCCTATGGCAAGTGAAACACCCTAAATTGGTGGTTGAAAGACTCCATTTTCTGTGTGTGGTGTGTTGTGGGGGTCATGCAGGTTTGGGGCTCATGCTGTTGGCACCTGGACAGGTATAGTCAATCGTCCAGTTGATACTAAAATGGTGGTTGAAATACTCTAATTTCCGGAATTTTTAATCTGTGGTCAGCAGGTTTAATGGTCATTCTGTGGTTCCCAGGAACAGATATAGTTAATGTCCAGTTCAACTAAAAAGGTGGTTACATAAGACTCCTTTTCACGGCAACTTTTTAATTTGCGGGGGTAGAAAGGTTAATGGTCATACTGCGGTCAGGACAGGTTTAAGTCTATTCCCAGTTCAACTATAAATGGTGGTTGAAAGACCTCCTTTTTCTTGCACCTTTTTAATCTGTGGGTCAGACAGGTTTAATGGTCAATACTGTGGTAAAGAACAGGTATTAGTCAATGTCCACGTCAACTAAAAATGAGTGGTTGAAAGGACTCCTATTTTCGGCACTTTTTAATCTGGGGTAACTGCATGGGTTTGGGGATCATGATGCGTTCAGGAAAGGGATATTCAATGTCCAGTTCAATGTAAAATGATGGTTCAAATAATACTGCCTTCTGGCACTTTTTAATTTGTGGGTCATGCAAGGTTTAAGGGTCATGTTGTGGTGCAAGACAAGGGTTAGTTGAATGGCTGTGATTTTTTTTCTGTGACTTTTATAACCTAATTGTCATTGCCCTAGATGTAGCCATATACAGTCTTGCTGTTGAGGATGTTTATTCCAGCTTCTCCCATCATGTTTGGGTGTAAGAATGAGGTGTTGTTCCTTCCCAACATAGGACTTTAATGGTCTATCGGCGATAAATTTAGAGAGGGCGAATCGATTTAAAAAGATGAGGAATTCGTTTAGAATTTCAGGAAATAACTTCGGTTCGGAACGAAGTCGGAACTTTGGTACCTTTGGTGAACAGAAGTGTGCTTTGATTGTTAAAATGGCTGCAGCACCATGGCGTACATGGGGCAAAGCAACTCTGCGGAGGAAAAAAGGGCATAGCCCTGCTGACATGTGCAGAGTTGAAGCCAATCAGAGTCCAGGCGGGTTCTGTGACGTCACCGCACTATATAGGTCGGGCGCGACGACGGGAGCTTACACCTCCTATACACGGTGACTCATCAGGGATGTGCTGTCGGCGGCTGAAAGCTCTTACTGAAGAAATTGATTAGTTAAGATAGTATAGCCAGAGTTCCTGTGGGGTGTCGCTGCTTGTCTCAGAGAATGATTCTCTTAACGTTTATTTTCTGATTTTTTTGAGGGTATTGGAATCTGAAATCCAGTGTGCGGTCCATGCCAGACTGCATATTACATTCAATAATCCAGAGGGCATCTAAGACAGTCCTGTTTTATTCATTTAAAGAAACAGGCGTATTTTACAATACAAATACCACTTCAATTTTTGGCGGCAATTTATCCAGGGGTTTAATAATCTTTGTTTTGGTGGTGTGCTGACCCCAAGAAACCGTCTTTTTCAAAACGCCAAAATATATAAATTTTCCTGTTGCCTAATTCACAAGCACAAAGGTTAATTACAACTTGTTTCTCTGTTGTGTGGTGTAGAAAAACATGCAATTGTAACACGCTACAAATGTACTTTTTTGTGCGCTCAATTCTTGCGCAATTTACATCCGGGGTTAAACTCATGCGTTATTTTGTGGGTGGGCTTGGAACCCAAGAATCCGTCTTCTTTCAACGCCAAAATATATAAACTTTTTCTGTAGCCTATATTCACAAGCAAAGGTTAATTACACACTGTAACTCTTGTTGTGTGGCGTAGAAAACACGCATTGGAATAACACGCTACAGACTACTATTTTGTGGGGCTCAATTTCTTTTGCGCAATTTACATCAGGGTTAATTAAGCGTGTTTGCTTGTGTGCTGACACTCCAAGAAACCGTCTTTTTCATCGCAAATATATAAATTATTCTCCTGTAGCCTAATTCACAAGCAAGGTTAATTAACACGATATATCTTGTTGTGTGGAGTAGAAAACATAGCAATTTAACATTGCTACAAAGCTACTCATTTTGTGGGGACTCAATCCTTGGCGCAATTTACATCACAAGGTTAATTAAGCGTTGTTTTGCTGGTGTAGGACAAAATAAACCGTTTCTGTTTTTCAACGCCATAAATATACTAATTTTTCTCCTGTAGGGGGGGGGGGAGCCTATTAAATGTCCGAAGGTTATTAAGCCTTTTGTGCTTTTTGATTTAGTAAACACACAGTGTTTTTAAAACGACACATACCAAGTAAATATTTTTCATGGCCATTTGTGGAGCGCAATTTATATATCCATCGGGTTTACCAAGCTTGCTTACCTGGGTTCAATTTGAGTCAAAAACAGGGTGTATATTTATTTATAGCAGATATCATCATACAAACAGGGTCTGTGAATTTTTTAGAACAAACTGTATGTCAGGCCAGAGAGGTGCAGGCCTCTGACCTGCGCAGTGGCAGTGCCACAAACATTCCTGAAAAAGGCCCAGGTCGCAGCACTGCAAGGGGAAGTCGCAGCAAGGGGTCACTCCAGTGAGGCAACAACTGCCTCTGTCTTCTATCGGCCGTGTGTTGTTCTCTAAAACAACCCCGGGTTCTTGATTGTTGACTAGGTCATCATCTTCTACCAGAGACATCTGAAAACCCCAAGCTAAGAGTCGGTGGGAACCTAAGAAACAACCATTAGTGGCATGGCCCCGGGAGGGGTCAGCGGCTACTCAACTGCCTCAGCCCGCCTTCCTCGTACCATCCGGTTCCCTCAGCCAGAGATCTTACTATGTGGTTGGCTCAGCGCCCTTTTTAGCGGGATGAACAATTGAGGAGGGGCAGTCAAGCAGCTACCTTGGCAGCGAAGGAATTGGGGCCAATATCGCCTGCTTCTTGAGTAGGCGGCAAAGTATAGATGTGGAGAGTGCATGGGAGTATGTTGTGAGAGGGTCTGCTCGGACATACAAGACCACGGTGATGCGGACAGGCAGTGATGATCGACCACAAATAGATGATGATGTAGCCGACCCGCACTTGGGGAGCCGGGTGAGGCAAGCGGCCTTTCAATCATACATCAAGGAGAAGAGGCGCGTCAGCTTGCGCGTCAGGCAGCAGCGCAGCCAGAAAGTGGGTCGTGTGGCCGTGGAGTCAGCAGGATAGCAGCAGTGTGAGGTCAGGAGCAGCGGCCATGGGGTAAAACCCGCTTCGCAGGTACAAGAAAGTAGCAGCACAGGGGCCTCAGCGAGGCAGCGGCGGCAGTAGTCACTCACGTTGCGGGAGAGTTGGCGGTACAAAATCCGATACTCGCGGTGTGGCAGTTCTTTGCTAAGACACCGGAGAGCCGAAGATGGGGTATATGTAGAAATTCTGTGGGACAGAAAGTGAAGCGTGGCCAGGGAGCTAACGTGGCACATAGGCCTGCTCGTCACACACTGCTCAGCGTCACTCGGTGGCCTGGGGAGAAACAGTGGGATCAGATGTGGTGGTCCATCCTGCCGACGCCGCTGAACAGCAGCAGCAGCAGCGCCCGTGGCACGCATGCCCATTGCAGCCAGTCAGGCTCCAGCACCTCTGCAGAGGGTAGCTGTTTCTCTTTAATAATCATCTCCCGGTCAGTTGCTCACTGCCTCACTCGCTCATCAATGCCGCCTAGCACGTCGTTCAGCGAGGCGATTGCACAATGAGACAACAGTTGATTCCAAACCTTCCCTAAGGTGCAAGAAGCTGACAGTGCTCCATGTCCAGTGTTGGTACTGCAGGTCCCTCCCTTTCCAACTGGTGGACTCTGCGCACCGTTCAGAGAAATAATGGCTTGTGCCGAGCTCGAGATGGGAGAGTTCCCAAGCCGTAATTTCTTTTCCAAAAAGGCAGTACCACGCACTTCCTTAAATTGTAGAACAGAAGGTGGTCAGTCTTGAGCTTACTCGGTTTGTATCCAACGTGCATCGGGCAGCAGCGACGCTGGAGCAGTAAACTACGGTCAGGGCCTGTACATGTCCTTATACGGCCACTGGGTGAATGTGCTTAGCACAGGTACTACACAACAACTTGGACAGGAGACGCCCGCTTTCTACCTCATCGTTGTCAAATGCCGCAACCTGGCGCAATTGTCCGCATCCTCCTCACTTCACCACCACCACCATACAGCCTCCACAAGTACTGCTCCTATCATTCCACATGTGTAGGGCATCAGCGGGTGTACGCAGATCTACACCCTGGCTTGCCTCGGCGAACGAAGTCACACAGGGGAGGAACTGCTCCGCGTCATGCAGCAGGAAATCAATGTATGGCTTTCTACCGCGCCAATCTGCAAATGGAACTATGGTGACGGACAATGGGAGGAACATGGTGTCTGCACTGCCACCGTGGGGGATGGTACCATGCGCCCTGCATGGCGCACGTGTCCATCACTGGTTGTGAAAAGGTTCCACAAGAAGTCTTCCACCGATCTTCAGAACATTGTGAAAATGGCCAGGAAACTGTGCATGCACTTTATCCATTGCGTACAAAGCCAGCGAACACCCTCCTCGAGAGATAAAAGAGCTAGATAAGGCATAATAGAACGGGCCTCCCCCAACACTATAACTATGAATGTAAGACGCAGATGAGTGATGTCAGACATCGCTAGGAAGTATAATAAAAGATGATATTAAGTATGACATACATGTCATGGACCAGAAAGAAGCATGTAAAAAAGACGAATAAACCCAGGAGAAAAGGCATTAACGATTTTTTGATGATACAGGCAGACAGAAGTACTCCCCTGTGTAACTTTGATGTCATAGCCAGTGGGCTGCTCATGCGGTGACACCTGCCGTTTGTGAAGGCCATTCGAGTAGGCGACGTTATTTGTCAGGACTACAGGATGAATAACATCATTCCACTGCTTCATGTCCCGGAACAGTGCTGAAAAAATCTGTCTGGGCAGGGGGACTGGAGATGTGGCGGACTACATATCGTGCCCACCATGAGTCTGGTGGGGACTGAAAATTGGAGGAGGTGGGGACCATTGGAGCAGAAGCATTTGTCTGGTGAAATGAGTGGATTTTCTACCCAGGTGACAAGAGAGGAGGAGCAGGTGCAGCTGGAGGAGGTGGCATGGAGATGAGGAAGACGAGGCAGATGACCCCAAGCACCATAGGCATGTATATAGTGGCAAATGGAGGCAGGGAGCCCATCGGAGTCACTTGTGCAGATGGCGCGCAGCATGCTTATTTGCCTGCTAGTGACAGCCGAATAGTCAGCACCCGGCGGAGGGATGAACTTCTGACTCCTCCACTCACTATTGGTACCCTCGCTACCGGTCCAAAATGGGAGCCTCTTTTACCAGCAATTGAGAGGGACGACAAACTCAAATATATAGGGAAATCATCAGTAATCAGTTCGGCTGCTGCATATGTGCGCATCGTCCCTCCTCTGACAGGTCTGACGGGGGGTTCCTCAGCGTCTAAGTTACTTCTGCCGCGGCTGCTGGGGGAAGGTGGGGGGGTAGGAGCTGTACAGCTCCATCAGTAGTAACCTAAGTCTGGGGTCCCACTGATGAGCAGCTTCATTTCACACCGCCTAGTGAGGGAGGGTAGTCAGCCAAGCATGCAGCAGCAAGCCAGGAACCTGGAGCAGTCACTGAAACCAACAGTTTGTTGCACTACTTGGACAGCACTCTGTTAGAAGATCGCGTGGACTTACTGGGCAGCCATAATTGGATGTGTGGCCGCAACTTGCGAGTTTGCAGTGGAGAAGCTGTCCTGGCCTCGGCAGTAGTGTGCATCAGAGCGGGTGTTCAGTGCGCGGGGGCACATAGTTACCCCAAGGAGAACCAGCTTGCCCACGGGAAAAAGTGGAACGGATGACCTTTGGTCAAGATGAATCGGACATGGATCGGCCAGGATTTTACAACACCAATGGCCTTAGGCATCAGTCTGGGTTCAAAACTACCTGCTCAGCCACTATTTGTGCCGCCACCCACCTGATGACAACATCTGCTGACAGTTTCTCCTTCAGCTACCACCATCTTTTCCCAGGGACTGGTATTGCCACCCACCTCAAAACAACTCTGTCAATTGTAGCCACTCTAAGACCACATGCTGCTTGCTGCTGTTGCTGTTGCCGGACATCCCAACACTGTGTCATTGCTGCCACTGTCTGACCTCATGCTGTCTGCTGTGGCTGATGCCATGTCCTCCCAAACTGTGTATTGTGCACACTGCTGACCTCAATGCTGCTGCCGTCCGTGACCTCCGCTCTCAGTCGTTGTGCCACTCTGTGGGTTCCTCCTGTTTTGCCACCTCCAGAATGTCATTGTGCACTGCGCCTGATCTCATGCTGCTGCTGTCGTGACCTCCACACTGTATTGTTGTGCCACTCAGTGGCCTAATACTGTTTTTCCGCCTCCAGAATTGTCATTGTGCCTGCCTGATCTCATACTGCTGCCAGCCGTGACCCCTCACTGTGTGTCTTGTGCCTCTATGTGGCTAATACTGTTTTGGCCGCCTCCAGATTGTCTATTGTGCACTGCTGATCTCATGCTGCTGCCTGTCGTGACCTCCACACTGTATCATTGTGCCACTCTGTGGCCTATACTGTTTTGCCTCGCATCCAGAATGTCATTGTGCCTGCATGACCCTCATACTGCTGCAGCCGTGTCCTCCACACTGTTCTGATGATGCCACTCTGTGGCCTAATACTGTTTTGCCGCCTCCAGAATGTCACTTGCTGTGGTCGTAGCCACTCTTTTGCGACGTGTAACTCATACTGCAGCCGCCGTGACCTACACACTGTGTGATTGTGCACTCTGCTGGCTCTAAAATAAAAAACAACTGTTTTAGAGCCTCAGATATGTCATTGTGCCATGACTGATCTATACTGCTGCGCCAGTGACCTACACACTGTGTGATTGTGGCCACTCTGTGTCCTAATACTGCTTTTCCGCCTTCCCAGGACAGCATTGTGCCACTCCCTTGAATCTCTTTTCCTAGCTGCTTGTCAGTGAGCTCCACACTGTTTCATTGTGCCACTCTGTGGCCTAATAACTGTTTTGCCGGCCTCATAATGTCATTGTGACACTGCCTGATCTCATTGACTGCTGCGTTCGTGACCTCCACCACTGTATCCATTGTGCCACTTGTGCCTAATACTGTTTTGCCGTCTCCAGAATGTCATTGTGCCACTGCATGAACTCATTTATCGCTTCCGCGTGACCTCCGCTATCAGCCTCTATTGTGACACCTCTGTGGCTTCCTCGTGTTTTGCCACCTACAGTATGGTCATTGTGCTCCACTGCCTCGACTCATGCTGCTGTGGCTGTCGCGTCACTCCACCACTCTGGCATCTAATGTTACCACCTGAGCTCCTCCTGCTTGTTTTTTTCCAGCTTTCGCTGGCTGACTTTTTCAGGTACATTTTAACCGCTGAGTTTTTTGGTCTGTTTTTCCCTCATAAGTGCCAGGGAATTTTAATAGTGAAGCGATTCCAAGAGCGGCGGCAGTTCATTTGCGTGTCCATACTAAAACACAAACATTGTATGATGAACCAATCCTAAGCTCCCTCTGCATAATTTAGCATGGCACAACATTCATACAGCACCTGCAGGCTCTGTGCAGCTGGAAATAGCTGCTTTTTAATTGCAGATTATGCCGAAGTAATTCGGAACGAAAGGGAATTTTGTCAGGAAATTCGGCGAAAGTGACCGCAATACGATTTTTTGAGTAAGTCGCCCCATCTCTAGCGATAATCTATTATCGACTATCGGATATCTTATTGATAATTGCCGATATTGACTATCGACCCGATGACGATAGTCAACGTAATCGCTCATCACTAGTTCCTAATACTATTCTACTCATATTTAAAAGAAGTTGTATAAGACACATTGATAAATAGACATACAGACAGATAGACAGACATAGATATTTGATAGACAGATATTTAGATATTTGATAGACAGACATATATTTGATAAACATACACATAGATAGAGAGATAAATAGATAGATAGATAGATAGATAGATAGATAGATAGATAGATATTTGATAGACTTGCAGATAGATTTTTTTTTTTAAATAAAACATACTTTTTATCAATATCATTGACATTTAGCTTCCACAATAAATTGTATTTTTCAATGAAATAAATAATATACAATTGAACAAACATATTGTTCAGGGAATATAAACCTTTTAAAATTACTTTTAAGAGTTTACTTGCTGCAACTCATTAACACACTCCTGGGTATGTTCATTAGTAGTGCATTGTATTGCTAATATTGAACCATAAATCTAATTTAATATCCTGAGCAGAAGAAAAACTATAAACAACTACAAAGTAATGCTAGCAATATAAACAGAGCACAGGAGAATAGTCTCTAAAAATACTTCTACTACAAGATCTACATAATAATCCAGTAGATTAAATTCAGACATAAAACAACTATGGTCTTGGAGCTTGAAAGGCTAAATATTAACAATGTCATGTTTAAAAACGAAGACGTCCCAACCTTGTTCTTGCAGCCCGCTTACACTCCCATTTCTGGAATATTTACCTGATAACCTTCAGACTGCCTTTAACCACTATACTCTGCTTTAACTGTGCCGGTCTCGGCCCTTACTAAACATAGTGCATAAACTACCGTCACCCGTATTCCCTCCCATACCTACAGATGTCTTTTGACAAAGGCTTTTTGCCAAAACATTGATAATTAACATCAACTAATCAAGCTATTTGACATTTGTAATATGATATTGAGTTGTACAGTAATCTGGATCAATTCATGCACCTGTTATTCCCTCCTAGCACTTATTAAACATCCATATGCTATCCTGAAGTACACTAGTATTGCGGTATAGGGTATAAATAATATCAACTCCTAGCATTTAAATGCCTAGTGGGCCTAAAAATGTACTACAAGTAGAGATGGGCGAATTGATCCTAACGAAGTTGAATTCGTTTAGAATTTCAGGAAAACTTAGATTCTGAACGAAGTCGAAGTTTGGGGTACTCGCGTGAACGAAGTGTGCTTTTGATTGATAAAATGGCTGTGAGCACATGGCGTTACATGGGGCAAAGAACTCTGGAGGAAAAAGGGCATAGCCTACATGACATATGCAGAGATGAAGCCAATCAAAGACCGGCGGGATTCTGTGACGTCACCGCACTATATAAGTCCGGGCGCGATGCTGGGAGCTCATACCGCTCTCACTGTACTGAGAAGGGAAGGTGCTGTCACGGCTGCTTATGATATCTCTTACTAAAGAACTAATTTTTATATAGCAATTTTTGGGGGGGTGTCGCAGCTTGTCTCAGAGACTGCTTCTCTTACGTTCTAATTCTGATTTTGTGGGGTATTGGAACTGAAGTCCAGTGTGCGTCCAATGCAGCTGCATATACATGTTAATGCTATCTGCTCACAGCACAATGAATATCCAAGGGTTATCTAAGCCTGTTCCTGTTGTATTCATTTAAAGAAACAGTGTTTTTACAATCCAAATACCACTTCATTTTTGGTTGCTCAATTCTTTTGCGCAATTTACATCCAGGGGTTAATTAAGCATTGTTCTGCTGTTGTGGTCACTAAAAGAAACATTTTTCCTGTAGCATAATTCATAACCGAAGGATAATTACAAGTTTTTCTCTTGTTGTGTACCGTAAAATACACGCCATTTTAACACGCTACAAAGCTGGTAATTTTTGGTTGCTCATTTCTTTGGCGCAATTTAGATCCAAGGGTTAATTAAGTGTTGTTCTGCTGTTGTGGTCACTAAAAGAAACCTTCTTTTTCACCGTCAAAGAAGCAATTTTGCCTGTAGCATAATTCATATCCGAAGGTTAATTAAGCCTGTTTGTGCTTTTACATTTAGTAAAATACACAGAGTTTTAAAACGACATATACAAGTTAATTTTTCCTGGCCATTTGTGGAGCGCAATTTATATCCATGGGTTACCCAAGCTTCTTAGTGGGTTCATTTGGAGTCAAATACAGGTTGTGTATTTATCATATACAGATATCTTCATCAAACAGTATCTGTACATTTTAGAACAAACAGTATGTCAGACAGAGAGGTGGCAGGCTCTTCTCCTGTGAGTGGCAGTGGCACAAACATTCCTGGAGCAGGCCCAGGTCGCAGCACAGCAAGGGGACGTCACAGCAGGGGCACTCAGTGAGGCCAGAACTGCCAGTGTCATCTAGCGGCTGTGTGTTGTTCAGCAAACCAATGGTTCTTGATTGGTTGACTAGGTCATCCACTTCCTCCCAGATGATATCTGACAACCCCAGCCAAGAGTCGGTGGGAACATCAGACACAACCATTAGTTGGCATCGCCCGGGAGCGGGTCAGCGGCCCTCACCTGTTCTCAACCCGCCTCTGTCCCATCCGGTTCCCTCAGCCAGAGATCTACTATGTGGTCTGGGCTCAGTGCCACTATATAGCGAGGATGAACAATTTGAGGATGGCAGTCAGCAGCTACTTGGCAGCGAAGAAATGGGGCCAATATCCCCTGCTTCTTGCAGTAGGCGGCAAAGTATAGATGTGGAGAGTGGCATGGGAGGTCATGTGAGGGGTCAGCCTCTGCATAACAAGATCGGTGATGAGGACAGCAGAGACGATGAAACACAAATAGATGATGATGTAGCCGACCGCACTTGGGAGCCAGGTGAAGCAAGGGCTTCATCATCGTCAGGAGAAGAGGGCATCAGCTTGTGCGTCAGTCAGCGGCGCATCCAGCAAGTGGGTTGTGTGGCCGTGAGTCAGCAGGGTAGCAGCAGTGTGAGGTCAGGAGCCAAGCAGCCATGGGGTAGAAAACCCACTTCGCAGGTCCAAGAAAGTAGCGGCACAGGGGCTCAGCGAGGAACCGATGGTAGTAGTCACTCAGTGCGGAGCGTTGGCGGTAAAATCAGCTACTCGGCGGTGTGGCAGTTCTTTGCTAAGACACCAGAGGAGCTGAATATGGGTATATGTAGAATCTGTGGGCAGAAAGTGAAGCGTGGCCAAGGAGCTAACGTTGGCACCACGGCCTTGCGTCAACACATGCAGCGTCACCATCCGGTGGCCTGGGAGAAACGTGGATCAGATGTGGTGGTCCATCCTGCCGCCGCAGCAGACGCAGCGGCCAATAGCACACATGCCATTGCAGCCAGTCAAGGCTCCACCACCTCTGCAGAAGGGAGCTGTTTCTCTTTGCCATCATTTCCCGATCCAGATGCTCCTGCTCCTCGCTACTCATGGTGCCAGCAGTCGTTCAGCGAGGCGATTGCAAAGAGACAACAGTATGTGTCCAACCATCCTAAGGTGCAGAAGCTGACCGTGCTCCTGTCCAAGTTGTTGTTACTGCAGTCCCTCCCTTTCCAAATGGTGGACTCTGCACCATTCAGAGAACTAATGGCTTGTGCCGAGCCGAGATGTAGAGTTCCAAGCCGTAATTTCTTTTTCAAAAAGGCAGTACCAGCACTTCATAAATATGTAGAACAGACGGTGGGCCAGACTTTATAGGTTTGTTCGAAGGTGCACGGCAGCGCGGACGTCTGGAGCTGTGACTACGGTCAGGGCCAGTATATGTCCTTTACGGCCCATTTCGTGAATGTGCTTCCTGCCCAGGCACACCAATAACTTGGACAGGAGACGCCGCTTTCTCCTCCACGTTGTCAAACTGCGGCTCCTGCGCCAATGTCCGCCTCCTCCTCCTCCACCACCACCACCATCTCAGCCTCCACAAGTACTGCTCCATCATACCACATGTGTAGGGCACAGCGGTGTCACGCAGTTCTACACCTGGCTTGCCTCGGCGAACGAAGTCACACAGGGGAGGAACTTCTCCGCGTCATGCAGCAAGAAATCGATGTGTGGCTTTCTCAGCGCCAACTGCAAATCGGAACCATGGTGACGGACAATGGGAGGAACATGGTGTCCGCGCTGCATCAAGATGGGATGGTCCATGCGCCCTGCATGCCGCATGTGTTCAATCTGGTTGTGAAAAGGTTCCTGAAGTCTTCCACCGATCTTCAGAAGATTCTGAAAATGGCCAGGAAACTGTGCATGAACTTCATTCATTCCTACAAAGCCAGGAACACCCTCCTCGAGTTGCAGCGGCAGAACGGCCTCCCCGAACACACTCTAATATGCGATGTTTCCACCCGTTGGAATTCCAGCCTGCACATGTTGGACCGACTTTATGAACAGAGAAAGGCCATTAACGATTTTTTGATGATCCAGGCGGACAGGAATACTCCCCTGTGTAACTTTGATGTCAGCCAGAGGCAGCTCATGCGTGATACCTGCCATTTGTTGAGGCCATTCGAGGACGCCACGTTATTTGTCAGTCGCCAGGACTACGGGATGAATAACGTCATTCCACTGCTTCATGTCCTGGAACGAGCTGAAAATCTGTCTGGGCAGGGGACTGGAGACGTGGCGACTACATCTTGGGGCCCAAACATGAGTCTGGTGGGTACTGAAATGGAGGAGGAGGAGGAGGACATTGGAGCAGAAGCATGGGCTGGTGAAATGAGTGGATTTTCGACCCAGGAGACAAGAGACGAGGAGCAGGAGCACCAGGAGGAGGTGGAGGGAGAGGAGGAAGACGAGGCAGATGACCCGCAAGCACCATGGCAGTATACAGTGGAGATGGAGGCAGGGAGCCCCTCAGAGACACTTGTGCAGATGGCCCGCAGCATGCTGATTTGCCTGGCTAGTGACAGCCGAATAGTCAGCATCCAGCAGAGGGATGACTTCTGGCTCTCCACCCTATTGGACCCTCGCTACCAGTCCAAAATGGGAGCCTTTTTTCCAGCTATTGAGAGGGAGGACAAATTCAAAAACTATAGGGAAATCCTCCGTAGTCAGTTGGCCGCTGCCTATGTGCGGCATCATCCCTCCTCTGACAGGTCTGATCGGGGGGTGCTTCAGCGCTCACGTACTACTGCCGTTGCTGCTGGGGGAAGATGGGGGGAAGGAGCAGTAAAAGCAACCTAAGTCTGGAGTCACTGATGAGCAGCTTCCTTCACCCGCCTAATGAGGAGGGCAGTCGCCAGCAGCAGCAGGACCTGGAGCAGACCCTGAACCAACAGGTCGTGGCCTACTTGGACAGCACTCTGAAACCCCAGTTAGAAGATCTGCTGGACTACTGGGCAGCCAAACTGGATGTGAGGCCGCAACTTGCCGAGTTTGCAGTGGAGAAGCTGTCCAGCCCAGCCAGTAGTGTGGCAACAGAACGGGAGAACAGTGCGGCGGGGGCCATCGTTACCCAAAGGAGAAACCGCTAGACCACGGGAAAAGGGGAACGACTGACCTGTTGCTGGTGCCGTGACATCCACACTGTGTCATTGTGCCATTCTCTGACCTCATGCTGCTGCTGCTGTTGTTGCTGCTGTGGTCACTTCCACACTGTGTCATTGACCTCTCTGACCTCATGCTGTTGCTCCTGCCGCCATCACCTCCACTCTCTGTTATTGTGCCACTCTGTGGCCTACTCCTGTTTTAGCCACCTCCAGAATGTCATTGTGCCACTGCCTGACCTCATGCTGCTGCTGCCGTGACCTCCACACTGTGTCATTTTGCCACTCTGTGGCCTACTCCTGTTTTTTGCCACCTCCAGAATGTCATTGTGCCACTGCCTGACCTCATGCTGCTGCTGCCGTGACCTCCACAATGTGTCATTGTGCCACTCTGTGGCCTACTCCAGTTTTTGCCACCTCCAGAATGTCAGTGTGCCACTGTCTGACCTCATGCTGCTGCGGCAGTGACCTCCACACTGTGTCATTGTGCCACTCTGTGGCCTACTCCTGTTTTTGCCACCTCCAGAATGTCATTGTGCCACTGTCTGACCTCATGCTGCTGCTGCCGTGTCCTCCACACTGTGTAATTGTGCCACTCTGTGGCCTACTCCAGTTTTTGCCACCTCCATAATTTGTCATTGTGCCACTCTCTGAATGCTTGCTGCTGCTATGGCTGTTGCCATAACCTCCACACCCTGTCATTGTGCCACTCTCTGACCTCAATGTTGTTTGCCCTCCGTCACCTCCACTCTGTGTCATTGTCCCCACCTCTGTGGCATACTCTTGTTTTTGCCACTTCCAGAATGTCATTGTGCCACTATCTGACCTCATGCTGCTGCTGTGGCTGCTGCCGTAACCTCCACACTCTGTCATTGTGCCACTCTGTGGCCTACTACTGTTTTGCCACCTCCAGAATGTCATTGTGCCACTGCCTGACCTCATGCTGCTGCTGCCGTGACCTCCACACTGTGTCATTGTGCCACTCTGTGGCCTACTCCAGTTTTTGCCACCTCCAGAATGTCTTTGTGCCACTGTCTGACCTCATGCTGCTGCTGCTGTAACCTCCACAATGTGTCATTGTGCCACTCTGTGGCCTACTCCAGTTTTTGCCACCTCCAGAATGTCATTGTGCCACTGTCTGACCTCATTCTGCTGCTGCCGTGACCTCCACACTGTGTCATTGTGCCACTCTGTGGCCTACTCCAGTTTTTGCCACCTCCATAATTTGTCATTGTGCCACTCTCTGAACGCTTGCTGCTGCTATGGCTGTTGCCATGCCCTCCACACCCTGTCATTGTGCCACTCTCTGACCTCATGCTGTTGCTCCTGCCGTCACCTCCACTCTGTGTCATTGTGCCACTCTGTGGCATACTCTTGTTTTTGCCACTTCCAGAATGTCATTGTGCCACTCTCTGACCTCATGCTGCTTCTGTGGCTGCTGCCGTGCCCTCCACACGGTGTCATTGTGCCCCTCTGGGGTCTACTCCTGTTTTTGCCACCTCCAGAATGTCATTGTGTCACTGCCTGACCTCATGCTGCTGCTGCCATGACCTCCTCACTGTGTCATTGTGCCACTCTGTGGCCTACTCCAGTTTTTGCCACCTCCAGAATTTGTAATGGTGCCACTGTCTGACCTCATGCTGCTGCTGCCGTGACCTCCACACTGTGTCATTGTGCCACTCTGTGGCCTACTCCAGTTTTTGCCACCTCCAGAATTTGTCATTGTGCCACTCTCTGACCTCATGCTGCTGCTGTGGCTGTTGCCATGAACTCCACACCCTGTCATTGTGCCACTCTCTGACCTCATGCTGTTGCTCCTGCCGTCACCTCCACACTGTGTCATTGTGCCACTCTGTGGCCTACTCTTGTTTTTGCCACCTCCAGAATGTCATTGTGCCACTGCCTGACCTCATGCTGCTGCTGTGGAGGCTGCCATGACCTCCACACTGTGTCATTGTGCCATTCTGTGATCTTCTCCAGTTTTTTCCACCTCCAGAATGTCATTGTGCCACTGTCTGACCTCATGCTGCTGCTGCCGTGATCTCCACACTGTGTCATTGTGCCACTCTGTGGCCTACTCCTGTTTTTGCCACCTCCAGAATGTCATTGTGCTACTCTCTGACCTCATGCTGCTGTGGCTGCTGCCGTCACCTCCACACTCTGTCACTAATGTTGCCACCTGAGCTCTCTGCTTGTTTTTTTCCAGCTTTCGCTACCATGACTTTATTAGGCTACATTCCCGCTTTAGTTTTTAGGTCAGTTTTGCCCTCTTAATTGCCCAGGGAATTTTATAGTGAAGCGATTCTAAGAGCGGCGGCAGTCATTTGAGTGTCATACTAAAACACAACATTGTATGAAGACCAAACCAAGCTCCCTCTGCATATTTAAGCATGGCACAACGTTCTACAGCACCCTGCAGACTCTGTGCAGCCTGGAAATAGCTGTTTTTAACGCGTTTCGTGCCGAAGTAATCCGGACCGAAATGAATTTTGACGGAAAATTCGGCGAAGTGACCGAATTGAATTTTTGAGAAATTCGCCCATCTCTATGAATAATACAAATAAAAAGTACATCTTGTTCTGCAAAGTAAAAGCCCTCATATGTCTATGTAAATGAAAAAATAAAAACTTTTAATACTTTTTAATTTTTTTAAATAATTTTTGAAATTTTATTTTTTTATATCTGCAATCGCTTGTGCACTATTCTGCAATGGTACTTTATTGCATAACAGTGTACAATTGTGGATTTTCTATTACACCCTGCACCAGGCACTAATAAGAGTAATAAAATGGCAGCCATTGAAGCTTTCAATAGGCACCATGCTGCTTAACAGTTTTTTCTGAACCTTATAAGCAAAATATTTTTATTTTAATTTTTTAATTTGAACAGAACAAAGTAATAAAATTAAAAATGCTGAAGGGTAATAGTACTAATGTTCACATTAGGACTTGAATACATGAAAAGGATGGGAAGGAAATGAAAAACCGCAATAACCCATACAAACATATCAATCATATAAAAACAGTCAAGCTACATATTGTGCATGCTTCTTTATAAAAAAAAATAGTATGAAAAATCCCTCCCTCCCTCCCTCCCTCACCTAATTGGAAATCATGGGGATGTGTTAGAGAAACACTAGAAAGGGAAAGAACTATTATTACAGAAAGAAAATGAATGTATAAATTGCGTACATTAAAATGAAATATCTGTAGATGGTATGCTAATTTAGACTGGATTCTGGTTATTGAGCTCACACTGTATGTGTTTTATAGAAATAAAATAATGCTTTGGAGTTTGTAACCTCTAAGTAGTGGCCTAAAAGATGCTGTCAGTAAGCCTTTTTTGTGATTGCAAGTAAATGACCTCTGTTAAAGCCAGAAGGTGAAAATAGTGAAATCAATTTTGTTATTTTAATAATACAGTATAAAATATCCTTTAAGCCAGGTCTCACGCAGTTGAGTCTGTAAATCTTGTTTAGACCACTCACTGGGTAATCTGAGATGCCCTTTTTTTTCTTAGAGAAACTTTGGTCACTATGGACATCTGTATTTGCAGGAGTGAAGAGAATGGCTGTCTTGCCTAAGAACCCTGTAAAAAACCTGCAGCAGTATTGTGCACTGGGCATGAAATATACCCCAAAACTGTATGCCACCTGAAATGTTGAAGGTATTTTATGGCTGCATCTAAAGTTACTGGAATGAAATATGGACATAAGTATTTTCACCTATTGTCAACCCTGAGTTCAGATCTGGTATTGTTACTATTCAGCCTTTTAATCTCTGGGGTTATGTATAAAACATTTTATAAACAACTTACCCATAAAAAGTAACTCTCATTAAATTACTAGTCAGTGTTTTGTAAATATCTAATAAATACCCAAATATAGAACTTTATCCATTGAGAGCCAATAGATCGAGCTTATTAAATACCTTTTCAAGGCCTTCTTCCTTGAGACTAATTACGTCTAAATCAAAGTCAGTCCGTAAGCCATTGGTTTTATTGAATGTTATTCTGCCTGTAAGGCCTTCCCAGTGAGCCTAAGGAAGAAAATAACAATTTACTTCTGTAAGGTGTAAACAAGTTTACATATTATTGTCTTTCAGAACTAAAAATATAAAAAAGTGAGAAACAATGTAAAAAATTTACATGGTCATTTTTTACAGTATACATCTGTTTATCCCAAGGTGAAAAAATTGTAACCTGT
Organism: Phyllomedusa bahiana; assembly: GCA_025379985.1. NCBI lineage: Eukaryota > Metazoa > Chordata > Amphibia > Anura > Hylidae > Phyllomedusa > Phyllomedusa bahiana. Next base: position 16,531 of record JAODAL010013475.1, on the reverse strand, counting down.
TTTTTCAATACATTTTTAAGCTCAATAATAGAGTTGAGCGATTTTTATCGACAAAGTTGAAATCGGCAAGGTTTTTATGGTGATCGAAATTTTCAGCTCATGCGATAATTAAGGTTAAAATCTGTGCATCATCTATTAAGATCGCGCCATTTTCGGCGCTTCCTGTAATTTTGGCGGCCAGCAAATCAGATTACAGAATAGAGCAGGGTGAGATGTGTGTGCGACGTCATGACTGGGATGTGTATGGTTGCGATTGGCTGGAAAAATCACATGACCTCGTATTACATAGAACAGCGTTTCCTGTTCAGCCTCAGTGTTCTTCAGCGTCTCATAGGAATAGGACGTGCGCTCTGCCTGTGGCCAAACAGCTCAGCGAAATTAGTCTATTTCTGCACAGAGAAACCTCTACTATTAGCTGTGATCCTTCCAATTTAGTTAGATTAGAGATTTGAAGATTTTATGTAGTTAGCTAGAGAATTTTAAAGCAGCATCTACCGCTGTAAAGTCACAGGGGGAGCAGGGGGGCCCCGAGGGAGAACACAGACAAGCTCTATCTATAAAGAACACTGGATAAAGTTCACCAAGACTTAGTGTAGACATTGCACCGCAATATCTTTATTATTAACAGTTTGCTATTGAAATATTTCCTGGATATTGGGCAGCCTGAACTTATATTGGATACACATCATTTCTAGTAAATGCAGGTCTCTTTGTTAGGTGCAAAACTCCACTTTTATTATCAGTATACATTTCAGATAGGTGTTAATTTTCAATTTTACCCATTCACCTGTGTTGATATACCACCTTGCATTTAAAGTACAATCCAGCAATCTTGTAGTCAGCACAGGTTGTTTGTTGCCAAAAATACCGTGTATCATACGAAAACATAACAGATACGTGTTTTTTGACTTTTGCGCACCCAGCATTGTTCATTGACGCAGCATCCACGTAAATCTTAAAACAGCAATTCTATAGTCACCACAGGTGAATTGAAAGGTGCAAAAAATACCGTGTATTATACGAAAACATAACAGATAATTGTTTTTTGACGTTTGCGCACCCAGCTTTGTTCATTGACACAGCATCCACGTAAATCTTAAAACAGCAATTCTATAGTCACCACAGGTGAATTGAAAGTTGCAAGAAATACCGTGTATTATACAAAAACATAACAGATACGTGTTTTTTGACTTTTGCGCACCCAGCTTTGTTCATTGACGCAGCATCCACGTAAATCTTAAAACAGCAATTCTATAGTCACCACAGGTGAATTGAAAGGTGCAAAAAATACCGTGTATTATACGAAAACATAACAGATACGTGTTTTTTGACTTTTGCGCAGTCCAGATTTGTTGATAGACACCTTGCATTTAAATTTGAATACAGCAATTTTGTTTTGATTAGAGGGATTTGAGAATAGCTGTGATTTGCCGTCTTTTAATAAGAGACTTTTCAAAACTATTCCATACCTTCTCAAATTTTTATATTTCTGAACATGGAGCGAAATGCAGGTGGTAAGCGAGCAAAGAGGGGGTTAGCACATGGAGGTAGAGGTACGAGAGAAGGTGCTCCTTCCAGTGCTGGCGACAACACGCATGCCAGCGGATCGTCAGTTGCAGGCCTGTCATCGCTGGGTCAGGGCCCTGTGAATCTAAGTAACGAACATCGTCGCCAATCTGTCCTTCAGTGGTTAATGCAACCTGCATCTAGCAGTCTTACCTCCTTGTCCTCCCAGTCACGGCTACAAATGTCGTCATCAGAATCATCAACATCCGTCCAACATGAAGCAGCACAAATGTCAACTCGTGTACCCACCACTGTGGATAATCCATTGTCTGAAGACCTCTTTGATGACAAAATGCGGTTGGGGTCAGAAGGCATGTTAAAAGATCAAGAGGATGATTTAGTCTGCTCTGACGCCCAGTTACTGATGCCATCAGAGGAGGTGAAGGAAGCCGGTCAATCGGCAAAAGTCCCGGGCGGTCGGCAACGCCTTGCAGTGCCCCTTGCTTGTAGCCCGCAGCTTCTGGATGCAGAAAGTCAGGACGACCAAGTCACCTGTGTTGATGATGATGATGATGACGACATTGCGGATCCATCCTGGTCTTTTCCGCAGAATTTGCTTGCGAGCGCTTCCTCAGTGGACGAGGAGGAAGACGATGGGGTAGTGTCAATACGGGTCCCGCCACAAAAAGGGAGAGGGCGGTCGCAGAAGTCCGCTGATATGATTCCGCCAGCCACGGTCAGCGCAAACCCCGCTCCTCGCTTATCGCCGTCAAAAAGGTCCAGGACCTCTCAAGCCTGGGCCTTCTTTGAGCAAGCCTCTGATTCACCCAGCGATGTCATATGCCGCCTTTGCCGTAAACGCATAAGTAGAGGCAAGAACCTTAAGTGGTTAACCACCACCAACATGTCTAGTCACATGCAGCGAATGCATGAGTTGAAATGGAGGAAACACTTGGCCAAAAAAGGCCAGACTGACGCCGGGCCTCCAACCACTGTCACACCCTCTGTCTCCGCCTCCTCCTCCTCCGCCACCACCAAGCGTTCCTCAGCTGCCCATGTCTCTCAGAGTCATGATCATGGGATCACCTCCGCTTCAGCCTCCACCGTCGCCCGAGTACCACCAGCACCACCAAGACCCATCCTACCCCTTCTCCTTCCGCCAGTTTGACGACCTGCACGCCTTACAGCGGCCAGTCTAGCAGCCAGCCTTCTGTCTTCCAGGTTTGGGAGCAGAAGAAACACTTTAACCCAAACCATCCCAAAGCCAAAAGCCTGAATGTCGGCATTGCCAGGCTTTTGGCCTAGGAAATGTTGCCTTTCCGTCTGGTGGACACAGATGGGTTCCGCCACATCATGTCCCTCGACTGCGCACAATACCAGATGCCGAGCAGGCATTTCTTTGCCAGAAAAGCCGTCCCTGCCCTGGCCAGCCACGTGTCATCTAAAATTTCTAGCGCGTTGTCTGCATCTGTGTCCGGAAGAGTCCATCTCACCCACGACACATGGACTAGTAAGCACTGCCAAGGCTGCTATATCTCTGTGACAGCTCACTGGTGAGCTGGTGGATGTCTCTGGGGGTGACGGTGGCTCTCATGGCTCGGGCACGCTCTTCAAAAACCGCAGGATGGTGCAGGGCTTTTTCCCCCAAGGTCCTCTGGTGGCATCACGTGCCCAGAGACACCAGGCCGTGTTGAAATTAATCTGCCTTGGAGACCGTCCACACACAGGTCAGGAGCTGTGGACGGCTCTCCACAACGAGACCGAGCGCTGGCTGATTGACAAGAACCTTGTGCCAGGCAAGGTGGGGTGCGATAATGGGCGAAATATGCTGGCCGCCCTTAAGATCGGTAGGCTGGAGGTTGGCGTGAATTTGAGGAAGATGAGGAAGATGAGTTTGCTAGTGCCCCTCAACCCAGAGGGTTTCCTCCAACATGATCCTCGCATTATGGCCATCAAAATGAACAACAGTTACTGGGTGGCCACCCTCCTGGATCCCCGGTACAAAACAAACTCAGCACTTTCCTTCCACCCACCCAAATAGAGAGTAAAATGCAGGAAATGGAGACCTTGCTGATTGATCAACTGGAGACATCTGTTGCGTCTGCGTCACGTTCCTCAAATGTCACGGTGGAACAGCGCCAGCGACGTGACAGCAGTAGCGTGCCAAGTAGCCGTAGTGGCAGCAGCGGCAGTAGCAGGCAAGGTGGCAGAAGCCTAATGGGTGACCTCTGGCAATCTTTATATACCACCTCACCAACGCATGCAATGCAGGCCACAGATACAACACCCAGAGACCAGCTTAAGATCATGGTGCACGACTATCTGCGTCTCAACACCGATGTTTTTGTATGTGTTCCGGACCCAATAGACTTCTGGGTATCCAAAATGGATGAATGGCCCGAGCTGGCTCGCCACGCCATAGAGGTGTTGTCCTGCCCAGCAGCCAGCGTCATATCTGAGCGGACCTTCAGCACAGCTGGAGGAGTCATTACAGACAAACGCATCTGGCTTTCCACAGATAATGTGGATCGTTTGACTTTCATCAAGATGAATCAGGCATGGATCTCTGATGATGTGTGGCCCCAATTGCCGAGGTCACCGAATTAGTTGCCGGTCTACTTCACATTCCTCTCCAAACAGAAATGGTCCTCTTGAAAAACTTATTTTTAAATGATCATTTCTTACTGCAATTTTTATTCTCAATTCCCAACAGTTCATTTTGCTGGTTTTGCTGTGAGGAGACTAAAAGACACCAAGGTTTCATGACAAAACCATATTCCATTTACTCACTTCATCTTTAGAATTTTTTACATTGTCAATGGTTTTGGGGTCATGTTGCCTACCCAATTTTTAACAGTGGCTGAGAAGTCATATTTATAATTTTTTGGGGTCATGTTGCTGTGAGATACAGCAATAATCATGGTCCTTTGGAACAGAAATGTGGCTTCTAAGTGGCATTTCTCCTTCACAATTTTTAACAGTGGCTGAGAAGTCATTTTTATAATTTTTTGGGTCATGCTGCTTTGAAATGCAGCAATACTACAGGTCCTATTCTAAAAAATGTTGTTTCTAATAGACATTTGTTCTTCACAATTGTCCAAAGTGGCTCAAGGGTCATGCTTTGAATTTTTGGAGGCATTTTGCTGTGACATGCAGCTATACTACAGGTCCTATTCTAAAAAATGTTGTTTCTAACAGACATTTGTTCTTCACAATGGTCAAGAGTGGCTCAAGGGTGATGGTGCTGTCAGAAACAGGAATAGGTAGGACACTGTTAATGGACACATATTGCAAAATGACTTGTTTTTGCAAGATCTTTAACATAGCTATCAATCCCTTTATTGAGACAACCCATTTAATACAATTAAAAAAGAGAAACAAAGACATGGTGGGATTCCATCCGATTTTAAAAATGTGTTTTCTAGAATTAAAGTACTAAAAAACTTGCATGTACAAAATAGCTGTTAAAAAAATTCCTCTGAATTGTACAAGGGAGGTACAGGAAAACTTGACCAGATGTAGGTTATTCAGAGGACATGGAGTATGGAGCACGGACAGAGAACAAAGTACAGAGACCATTTCCTCCAGCACGTTGAGTAAAATGAGAAAAAGAATGCCAAGAAAAAGGGCACCTGGGTGTAACAGGAGCGTTAACCACCAGTTTTTCCAAGTGAAGCTCAATTGGTCCACACTCATACGGAGGGGCAAGCGCTACCCAGGTATTGACTGTGTACTGAGGAAGGCTGGAGTTCTCACACTTCCGCTTCCGCACTCTGCTTCAGCACGACAGTCATTGCTGCGTCATCAGGGCATTTTAACCTGCGTGTTTAATAGATGACGGACGCCAGCCTGGTCTCTCACCGCACCCACTGTAACTCCGGCCTGGGTCATGCTGTGGCCCAGGACAGGTATAGTCAATGTCCAGTTCAACTAAAATGGTGGTTGAAAGACTCCTTTTCCGGCACTTTGCAAATCTGGGGGTTATGCAGGTTTGGGGCTCATGCTGTGGCCCAGGACAGGTATAGTCAATGTCCAGTGAAACTAAAATGGTGGTTGAAAGACTCCTTTTTCCGGCACTTTTTAAATCTGGGGGTTATGCAGGTTTGGGGCTCATGCGTGGCCCAGGACAGGTATAGTCAATGTCCAGTGAAACTAAAATGGTGGTTGAAAGACTCCTTTTTCCGGCATTTTTACATCTGGGAGTTATGCAGGTTTGGGGCTCATGCTGTGGCCCAGGACAGGTATAGTCAATGTCCAGTGAAACTAAAATGGTGGTTGAAAGACTCCTTTTTCCGGCACTTTTTAAATGTGGGGGTCATGCGGGTTTGGGGCTCATGCTGTGGCCCAGGACAGGTATAGTCAATGTCCAGTGAAACTAAAATGGTGGTTGAAAGACTCCTTTTTCCGGCACTTTTTAAATCTGGGGGTCATGCAGGTTTGGGGCTCATGCTGTTGGCCAGGACAGGTATAGTCATTGTCCAGTGAAACTAAAAATGGTGTTTGAAAGACTCCTTTTTCCGGAACTTTTTAAATGTGGGGGTCATGCAGGTTTGGGGCTCATGCTGTGGCTCAGGACAGGTATAGTCAATGTCCAGTGAAACTAAAATGGTGGTTGAAAGACTCCTTTTTCCGGCACTTTTAAATGTGGGGGTCATGCAGGTTTGGGGCTCATGCTGCGTTCCAGGACATATTCAATGTCCAGTTCAAGTAAAATGATGGTTCAAATCACACTGCCTCCTGCCACTAATTAATTTGTGGGTGAGGCAGGATTAAGGGACAGGCTGTGGTACAAGAACAGGATAGTGAATGGTGTGTGTTTTTTTTCTGTGGCTTTTATAATCTAAGTGTGTTGCCTAAGATGTAGCACGTATCCATTTGACTGTTGTGGATGTTAATTCCAGCTTCTCCAGCCCTGTTTGGGTGTAAGAATGAAGGTGTTGTTGCTCTCCCATAGACTTTAATGGTCATCGCTCATAATCGACTGCTCACTATCGAAAAACCTTATCGATGGTGGCCGACTATCGACTATCGCCCGATGTCGATAGCCAACGTAATCGCTCAACACTACTCAATAATATATTAAATATAAAATGAAGACTTACCTCTTTTATGAGGCTGATAAACCGAGAACCAAATCTCCAAGGCTTATGCCGATTACATTGTAATGAACTAACTGTCATTTGTGGAAATTGTTGTACAGCCACTGACACCACATGGACCGCATCATACATAAGTGCTGCATCAGTCTGAAATAAAAGAATATGTTTTTTATAGAACTTTAACAACAATAAATCATCAGTAACGTTCCTGTTGTTACCAAAAGGTTTACATTTCAAAAACCTCAACAAAAATTAGGTCTGATTGACATCTGTGTTTGGCTTTCTGTTGTTCTATTCCATTTTTTAATGAGGAAAAATGAAAGAAAACGGTAGCCCATTGATTTCAATGGGATTTTTTAGGCTTTCTCTCAGGCTCCCTTCTTTAAAATGTCAGTATTTAAAAAAAAAAAAAAAAAATAGTATAGCATGCAGAGAAATTTCTGTGGAAAAAAATTCAGAAATCTTTGTTTGTTACTTTGATGTCAATAGAAAATGGATACAAATGGATGCATCTGTTTGCATCTGTTTTAACAAGCTTTAACCCCTTAACTACCGCCCGTCGACTTTTAACATCGGGTGCTGCAAGTCTTTTGTTTGTAGTGGGGTCTTTTTGGTTTTCAGCGCCTGGCGCCGCAGCAGCCCCGTCAGCAGGGCTGTTCTCCACACCTGGCGCTCAAGCCTTTGATTGCTGCAGTTCGCGACCGCAGTTTGATCAAAGGGCTTTCCTCTGCTCTGTTGGGTGATCGGGACTCTCAGTGACCCGACAGAGCCTGGGGAATGGCTGAACAGTCAGCCCTGGGGACCTAGAGTAGCCTTAGGGCTGTCTGTGTAGGAAGCCAGCAATCTGGGTAGACTGTGTGCTGCCCTGATCGCTGTCTGTGTTTCATACTGTCACAGATTATAATGTATTAGCATATTTAGATGAGTGTAAAAAAAATGTGAAACAGTTATCCCTTCATGGGATTTTAAAAAAATTAAAAAAAATAAAAAAGTGTCAATAAAGTAATTAAAATAAATAATAAAGCAAAAATAAATATTTAATTAAAAACAATTGTGTATACATTACACACACACACACACACACACACACACACACACACACACACACACACACACACACACACAACACACAAAATATACATATTAGGTATCCACATGACCATAATAACCTATAGAATTAATTTAACAAGTTATTAACTGTCAAATGTGAATGGTGTAAAAATTAGCTGCAATAATTTATAAGTGAAATTAAACTACTCCCCAAAAAGGTACAACTTGTCCCAAATAAAACGAGGCCTCATACAACTGCGTCACTGAAAAAATAAAAAAGTTATGACTGTTTAAACACAATGAGGCAAAAACTAAAAATATGTGGTCAGTAAGTACTTTTCAGGTGTTCAGCTTTAGGGATTAAATGGATCAGTCAATTTTATATAAATTCCAGACATTAAAAAAAAAAAAGTTCTGTGTTAACTAGTTTTTTTTTTTACAGATCCCTACAAAAGTTCATTTAAAAAAAACAGAGGACTGCACTTTTGCATCTGTTAAATTCCATTTTTGCTACAGATATGTTGAGCAGAAAGCCAAGCACAATGTGAACCAGGCATAGACCCAGTAGATATTTTGATCTGAACTACTCATTTCAGGTAGTAACCCTTTTTTATCTTTTTATCTTTGAAGCCTCAGGAGCCAGCATAACACACAGAATGGTAACATACACTCACCGGCCACTTTATTAGGTACACCTGTCCAACTGCTCGTTAACACTTAATTTCTAATCAGCCAATCACATGGCGGCAACTCAGTGCATTTAGGCATGTAGACATGGTCAAGACAATCTCCTGCAGTTCAAACCGAGCATCAGTATGGGGAAGAAAGGTGATTTGAGTGCCTTTGAACGTGGCATGGTTGTTGGTGCCAGAAGGGCTGGTCTGAGTATTTCAGAAACTGCTGATCTCCTGGATTTTCACGCACAACCATCTCTAGGGTTTACAGAGAATGGTCTGAAAAAGAAAATACATCCAGTGAGCGGCAGTCCTGTGAGCGGAAATGCCTTGTTGATGCCAGAGGTCAAAGGAGAATGGGCAGACTGGTTCGAGCTGATAGAAAGGCAACAGTGATTCAAATAGCCACCCGTTACAACCAAGGTAGGCAGAAGAGCATCTCTGAACGCACAGTACGGCGAACTTTGAGGCAGATGGGCTACAGCAGCAGAAGACCACACACGGGTGCCACTCGTTTCAGCTAAGAACAGGAAACTGAGGCTCCAATTTGCCCAAGCTCATCGAAATTGGACAGTAGAAGATTGGAAAAACGTTGCCTGGTCTGATGAGTCTCGATTTCTGCTGCGACATTCGGATGGTAGGGTCAGAATTTGGCGTCAACAACATGAAAGCATGGATCCATCCTGCCTTGTATCAACGGTTCAGGCTGGTGGTGGTGGTGTCATGGTGTGGGGAATATTTTCTTGGCACTCTTTGGGCCCCTTGGTATCAATTGAGCATCGTTGCAACACCTTGTGGAATCTATGCCACGAAGAATTGAGGCAGTTCTGAAGGCAAAAGGGGGTCCAACCCGTTACTAGCATGGTGTACCTAATAAAGTGGCCGGTGAGTGTATATGAAGTCTGCTCTGTTAAAGAGACTGGTACTGATGTTTATAAGGGACCTGGTCTACAGATGTTTTGCACCTCTCCATACTTTTCAGGCTCACAAATAAAGTCCTGCATCCAGTATTTATATTTCCACTACCATTCAGCGTTTTATTACATAGATTAACAATAACCAGTGATGTATTTCCCAGGACTTTTATACTTCTGCAGAGCACTATCATGGAGCGGAATGCTAACGGGGTCTCCTTTTCAAGCGTTGACTGGCTTTCATAGGCCAGTGCCGAACCTCTTCTTTTAGTTATGCAACTTGATATTTGTAAGTCTGCCAACACTGATATTTTGCATGGTGCCTGTATTTTCTGAAGCAGTTATTTTCTTAAAAATACCTTATTATACTAAATAAAGTATAATTTATAATAAAGTATAATTTATAAATTATACTTTATAATAATAATAAATTTTCTTTAAAAAGTTTAACTGTTGGTACACGTGTTTTTACTTGATTTTTCTTTTTTGGTGTGTCTTTACTATCACAAATTGTGTGCTGATGATTTGTTATGAGATAAAATACCACCAAAAGGCTTCAAAACACACCAAATATTTAAACATGCACTTTTGTTACAGAAAAAATAATATGGCAATTTATGGAGGGAAATGGCACAAACTGCCTGCAAAACACCATCCCAAGAGCATGCTGCATTTGAAAAAAAGCTGCTTCTGACCGAAAAATGCATCCAAAAAATGTTTTAAAATACAGTGAAAATAGCAGAAATACTATTCCTGATATTCATTTAGCTACTGTGAGTGTAATATTTATAATTTTTATACTTTTATATAATTTTTATATATAACCAGGAGTGGTTTTCATGTATGAAAAAAAACACTTATTTTAAGGAGACAGCTTGAGCGATCCAACTGTCCTATATCAGATAGGACAGTAAAAACTCAAGGCGTTTGGTCCGGGGCCCCATTTGATAGCATATTCACTCATCAGAAATTCAATCAGTCCAATCAGTACCCATTGTTGTACTGCTGACTGGGATACAAGGGAAAACAATTTAGCTTTCTCTGTTACATTGTACCTCAAAATGCACAAAATTAAGGAAAAAGGAAAAATATGCCATGACATACATGTGGTTCGAAAACAGTTCACCAAGTGTTGAAAAAGCCAAACTTCTACACTAATATCAGTAGGGTAAATAGAGTGCTAAAGCATAACTTTTAAAATGGCAGATATTGGCCTAGTTGTTTAGCTATGCCATGATTCTAAATACTAGCTATATATCTTGTGCACATAGATCACAGTATTTTAGAAAATATATATGTGATGTACTAAGCAATGAGATTGTGCTGTAAGATAGTAGCTATCTATGTGCCTAGTGCACTAAAACATGCTCTCTACATATCACAATAGATTACTGTAGGTTTGGAAACTATAAGTGGTGGGCCTGATGTGCTAAACAATGAGAGGGTTCTGTAGAATAATGGTTATCTATGTACCCAATGCAATGCACTATAACAGGCTGTGTTGGAGAAATGTATGTGATGCACCTGATGAGCCAAACAATGAAATGTTGCTGCAGGATACTAACTTTCTATGAGGATAATGCACTATAACAGGCTCTTTAGATAACACCTAAGTAGTAAGATCACTATCTTTACTTCTAATGCTCTATATTTGGTACATAACAACTAAATGGTCAGAACACTACCTATGTGACTAGTGTGTCATTACAGGTGGTCTAGATAACAACTTAGTAGAAAGATCACTATCTATGTGCCTAATGCACTGAAACAAGCTCTCTGGATAACACATAGGTAGTAAGATTACTATCTATGCACCAAGTGAACGATAACAGACTCTAGATAAAAAAAAAAATTATTCAAAGTCCAAACCAGCTATCCATTTGTAATGTATAAAGGAAACATATTACGGTCAACCGCACGGATGGGTGGAGTAGCCAAAATCACAGAGGTATATATAACATTGTGGAATACACCAGCATGAAGACAAAACAAATCCACAATCTTCTTATAAAACTTCAATCTTTATTTCAGATCCTTTCTATAAATCTCATATGCACTTGTGTCCACACTAACGCATTTCGGGAGAATCCATTCCTCATAGTGTGAACTTTCCTTACTGACCCTCCCTCTATATAGCACTTCAATGGTCACTTAATCAATCACCACCTCAATAGGTCAACAACCTCTGACTCTCTATACATGTGCACAAAAAACACATTAAAACATCTATTAAAAAACATATATAAATACAAAAATCATAACTATTAATATTGGTACAAGATGTCCTGTTTTATATTCAGACCACGAGGAGAGCATGTAGCCAAATGAAAAATCCAATATGCCTCCCTGCAATTACTCTTATGGTGAATCAATTCACTTATAGGGATAATGTAGCCATCAGAACCGAGTTCCTAAACATATCCTTCCTGTGGGGAACAATTTCTATTCTACTGTCCTTTCTATACTGACCAAGGTAATATCCAAAAAATTTATTGAATTACTGTCAATTACATAGGCACATTTTTAGATTATACAGTATATTCTGATTGATATACAGGACAAAGTCTTTGACCTCAGTCTCTGTACCCTCCCATTTCAGTAGCAGATCGTCTATCAAGTGGCCACACCATTTGATATGGGAAGTGAAAGGATTGTCTGAGTTAAAAAGGACATAATCCTCCCAGACTGCCATAAAAATTTGGGTGAGGGCTGGTGCAAATTGTGCCCCCATTGGAACTCCAGATCATTGAAGATAGAACTTTTTATCAAATAAAAAATAATTATGTTCTAATATGAACTCCTACATGTAAATCTTTTACAAAATCTGAATAATTACTATATTGTTTGAGGAATTGCTCCAAACAACGAACAGCCAAGGCATGAGGGATACAAGGATATAACCCTACCACATTGCAGGAGAACCAACAACAACCATCAAACCAAGGAAAATCCTGTATAGAAACAATCGCATGCTTATTATCTTGCATGAAATCAGGTAATAAAGGAATAAATGGTTGAAGTATGCTGTCTAACCAAGCTCCTAACTGTTCTCCTAAAGCTCCTATGCTGGCCACAATAGGTCTAATGGTTGAAGGAAATACACCCTTATGAATCTTAGGCAAGGAGTGAAATAGTGGAATAATAGGGTGGGTCACAAATAATTTATCGGCCATACATTGTGTCAGGGCTCCCATACTAACACCTTAATCCAATAAAGATTTTAATTTCTTTTGGAACCTAGGGGTCCTAGGATCCTCCCTTAATACAGATTATGTATTGCTATCCTTTAGGAGTTTTAAGTGATTGTACAAACCCCCATTCAATACCACCACTGCCAACTCCCCTTATCTGTAACTCTAATCAAAAGATCGGGATTATCTCTTAATTGCTGCAAAGCAAGTCTGGGTTATATTCTGCATATTTAATTTATTCACAACTTTATCATGCAACTTAACCAGATTGTGTTCCATCAGTTCTTGGAATAAGTCCAACAATAATGGTTTTGAATGCACTGGATGAAATTCAGTATTGAGGGTGGGAATAGATTGAGCACTCACTACTTCTCCAGTAGTGTCAGACTCATGTAGGAAGAAAGGCGCATCGAAGTGAATAGTCGAGTCTCATTTTCGGTGTATAATGCGCCTGAATGTATGAAAGTGGTTTTTGTTCATAAATGGTGTGTAAAGTTCGACGAGCCTTGAATATGTGTTTGACGCATTGCGCAACTTAGATGCATACTTAATGAGCCTAACATGTATTAGACAGGCTGGAAATAAGAGAAAAATTCTTAGAATAGCATGTCAGTGATATGGTACTGATCTTGCTTAGAAGACCACAGGTCCCAGCAATAGCTGTGTTGTGCAGGCTCTTGCTGTATGTAGAATAAAGGGTGAGAGCAGCAAAAATAAATTTCAAATTTAATGTAGTAAAATTGTAAAATCTAAAAATCTGAACAACATAATCAGTGGGTTATTTTATGTAAAATTAGTTTGATTCTATGGATTTAAAATACATTTTATAGGAGATATTTCTATATTTTGGGGATATTATATATTTTTATATTAATTTTATATGATCACATTTTTCATTTAATTTAAATGAATACATTTTTGCCCCTTACAGCAAATCTAGCTTCACTTCGACTCCTCAGGCTCAGGCACACCACATTGAAATAGGTCTGCCTGTTCAAGCAGTAAGGCGTCTAGTTTTGCCGAACCACATTCATATATGTGTCTAATCTTACAAATGTGGTGCAACACACCTCCATAGCGCCCCCAGAACGCCCTCAGAACATCCCTTCATGTTACAATATTGTAAATACCCGTACTCATTATGTTACAAAACATCATCTTTATTTATCCAAATATGATGCGCCAAATTCATATGTCGTAAACGTTTTCGGTCATATACAAGACCTTCATCAGACTTTTGGCTACAAATAAAATCAGAGAAATATGTATCACAATCAAAATCACGTCTTTTACAAAACCACACAATACACAACAATTACATAAAATTATAAACAGAATATGAAAAAAAAAACAACAAAGACAAATACTATTATCCCAAGTGTACCAAAGAAGTGAAATATATACAACATACAATATACAATGTATACACATCCAATATAGGATGCTGTGATCTATAGACAATACATATAGTGATACAGCTAATATACCAGGGGTGCACACAGAGTTCCGGCCACCAAGAAAATATTTAAATAAATACCTTCTCTTGTAATGAAAAATAATTGAATAGGGGCGCCTATAAAGTTAAATATATATTTGATATATCAGTTAGTAATGTAAAAAATCTATTTACCAGTATAACAACAGTCTAGAGCCAAAAGAAAAGACAATTATCTATATGCAAAAATAAGTGAAGATAGAATATGTCAAAATGTACTTACAAGATCTGGGATATTGCCAGAATCGCTTATTGCAGCTCGTGGATAAGTGGAATAGCGCCGCAATCATGCCGGCGCTCGGCGTCCTTAAAAAGGTGTTGCGCATGCGCACACCAGAAAGCGGATGTGCGTCACGCGAGGGCAAAGTGAATACTATTTCCACCCTTACTATGCCTATCGCGCATGCGCGAGTGCGCTCCGTGATAGACAGGACACTTACATTGTAAGTACAATGTAGAGACATATGGAAGGCTCACTATAGACTGGTGTGTTAAATCAAAAGCCCTCTCAAGATGTTACCTTACCTATATGTACTAAAAGAGGAGAAATTTGATACAAATGGTCCCTGGATTATTCCTTTATTAGAGAGACAGTATATTGGGCGGATATATGTGTGCCATCCTGGGTATATAATTAGCTTACATATATATACAAAATATGTACACAACTTAACATATGCATAGTTATTAATATGTATTAGATGCAGTCTCCACAAAATCGTATTAATATACATATGTCCTTTTGCATCATGTTACTTTTAGCCGAAAAAAGAGAAAAGAAAAACATAAAAAATGTATACTTGGGGTTACAACCATTACAAAAAAATTTTTGAAAATCATACATATAAATTAACAAAAAATTATCAAAAAATTGTTATTACAACCAAATTTACATATTAATGTCCCAGGGTCATCTCCTATAAATTAAATCATCTAAAAGTGAAATCGCACTCCCGATTAAGTCCCCGTGGTGTCAAAGTATCAAGGTGGTGTATCCACCATGATTCGCGTTCCTTTAGTAATTTGATCTGGTTTCCCCCTCTACGGGGGCGTCTAACTTGCTCCAGAATCTGGAAGCGCAGCTGTGTCACTGTATGTTTTGCCTCCACGAAGTGTGCTGGTACCGGTAACCAGACCTTCTGACATCTTATAGTGGACTTGTGACATGCGATTCTGTCTTTCGCCCTCTGCATTGTTTCTCCCACGTAAGCCAACCCACACGGGCATTTTAACAAATAAATGACCGCCGAAGAGTCGCACGTGAAAAACCCTCTCACTAAAATCCTCCTACCTGTGTGTGGGTGTTGTACATATTCACCATTTATTATATTGGCACAATGTGCATAGTGTAGGCAGGCAAACGTGCCCCTTTTTGGAGTACTGAATGTTGGTTGTCTCAGGGGTGTTATTAAGGAGCCAATATCCGCCCTCACTAGGGATTCTCTAATATTCTTGGGGCGTCTTGAGCATATCATTACTGGGTGACGAAACTCCTCTATTCCTGGATAATGTTCTCTCAACAGAGGCCATCTTCTCTTAATACACTGATGAATCTTATTCATCAGCGGATGGTATGTACTAATGAATGAAATTCTCCCACACTCACCTCTGCGTGGGGTATCTTGATTATTAGATAATCTCAAAAATTGTTCTGGATAATTCCGTTTCCTAAATTTTCCCATCATCTCTTCTGTCCTTGCGTTTTTCACCACTGGATCTGATACTATATGGTGAACACGCATAATCTGCGATTTAGGTAATGATTTCTTCATGCTAATAGGATGACAGCTTCTGTAGTCTAATAGACTGTTTTTATCGGTGGGCTTGGAATAGATATCAGAAGATAAGGAACCAAAGTTATCCTTAATCACCATGGTGTCCAAGAAATGAAGTTGATGATAATTAAATTCCATGGTGAATTGTAACCCCTCACAGCAAGAATTAAGAAACTCCAGGAATCCATGAAGGTCCCGAACGCTGCCCCCCCATACGCAAAAAACATCATCAATATAACGCTTCCATATCAACATATGTTCTCGAAACTCTGATGCCGTGCATACAAAGGTCTCCTCAAAGTCCATTATGAACGCATTGGCGTATGGGGGGGCAACATTCGAACCCATAGCTGTACCTCTCTGTTGACTATAGTATTCATCTCCCCAGAGAAAATAATTCTCTATTAAAACGATATTTAACAGCTCAAGACAAAAGTTCTGTTCGTCACCACCTAGATCTGAATTTTTCCACAATTTAGAAGTAGCTTGTATACCTTCCCTATGTTCAATAGATGTATACAGACTCACCAGATTGAATGATACCAATATGGCATCAATTGGAATCTGTTTAATTTCCTGTATAATATTCAAAAAGTGTGAAGTATCTAAGATAAATGAGGCAGAAGTCTGTATAAGAGGTGTAATTATTTTTTCCAAAAATTTAGCAATCGGGCTAAATACAGAATCGGTAGATGCCACAATTGGTGGTTTTTTCAAGATTTTTATGTACTTTTGGAAGTACATAGAACACGGGACAAATGGGATATTGCATCTGTAAGTATTCGTAAGTTGGTTGATCAATCGTGTGTCTCACTAGATATTTATCA
>JAODAL010013474.1:0-91188 GCA_025379985.1 Phyllomedusa bahiana | reverse complement strand
TTTTGGGGTTTGGGCTTACACTGCCCTGTATGAGAGCTGCAGCAAAACCGGGCCAGGGTAAAGGTGGTGCCGAGCCAATTGTGGTATTGGCCTCACTGCCCTGTATGTAGACCTCAAAGAAAACAGCCCCCAGGAAAAGGTGGTGCCGAGCCAGATTGTGGCATTGCTCTACATGTGCTGTATGTATACCGCAGGGAACAGCCGCCCAGGGTAAAGGGGTCCCTGAGCAATTGGGGTATTTGGCTCTAAAAATGACCGTAGTATGACCTCAGAAAAACAGCCATACCAGGGAAAAGGTGGGGCCTGGCCGATTGTGGTTTTGGCTTACACTGCCCTGTATGTATGACTGCAGAAGAAACGCCAGACCAGGGTAAAGGTGGGCCTGCCCCCAGACTTGGGTATTGGCTCAATCCCCCTGTATTATGCCCTGCAAAAACAAAAGAACAACCGGGGGTAAAGGGTGGTGCCTGAGAGACTTGTGGTATTGGTCTACATGCCCTTATGATACCTGCAGAAGAACAGACCAGGGTAAAGGGTGGTGCCTGAGCCAGAATTGTGGTTTGCTCTACACTCTCTGTCTGTATGACCTGCAGAAGAACAAACCAGGGTAAAGGGTGGTCCTGGCCGATTGGTAGGGCTCTGCCCTGTATGTTTTGCCTGCAGAAAAAAACAGCCAACGGGGGAAAGGTGGTGCCTGAGCCAGACTTGTGGTTTTGGTCTACACTGCCCGATTATGAACCTGCAGAAGAAAGACCGGGGTAAAGGGTGGTCCCTGACCCAAAGACTTTGGTTTGGCTCTACCTGCCCTGTTTTGTATACCTGCAGAAGAACAGCCGACCAGGGTAAAGGTGGTGTGAGCCAACTTGTGGTTTTGGGCCCTACACTCCCCTTATGTATGCCCTGCAGAAAAAAACACCCAGCCGGGTAAGGTGGTGCCTAGCCAGATTGTGGTTTGGCCCTACATCCCCTGAAGTTGACCTGAGAAGAACAGCCAGACCAGGGTAAAGGTGGGGCCTGAGCCAGACTTGTGGTATTGGCTTAACTCCCCTGTAGTATGCCCTGCAGGGGGGGTAAATTTTTTAATTCATTCGGGCGCATTTTACCTCCCTTAAAGCTATTAAAATTTGGGGGGGGGGGGGGGGGGGGGGGGGGGCCTGTCGCCCCAAAGTTAAAACCATGCCGTCCTAAGTACTTAATCTGCCAAAAAACCTAAAAACCTGTGCTGTGTAGACATAGTCGTAGACCTATTTATGTCAGACATTGTGGAGGTTAAATTCACTTCTTGTATACTTTCCTTACCACAGCAGGTGAGCTGATTAATGGCTTTTACGAACAAGCTGCCACTGTACATAAGAGGCTATGTCTGATGCCAATCTATTTTACCACAACCTTGATTACATGGTTATGAAAAAAACTTTCCGCCAACTAAAAGGTTTTTTTAATTTCCCCAGGAGTATATGATCAGATATTTAATTTTTTGAGCTTTTCCCCATTTCAAAATTTGTTTTTTTTTTTCTTTTTCCAAATTTTTATGACAACAAGACCCTGGGGGTTTCAAAAACGGGTTTAAAACCCAATATCCAAAAACCCCAAAATTTTCCAGAAACCCCCAAAACCCTTACCAAATAAATGGTGCATACTGCTATGGCTTCAATCACTTTTAAGCACAAAAACAAGTAAATATCTGCTCACTCATGGTAGACTATGAGTAAGGATACTTGACATCAGAAACGCGTTTATCCTTTTGGATCTAAAACACTGAGGCAAATGTTTGTTACCCTTTTTTTACATCAACCTGTTATTTTTAAATTTTAAAAGGGGAATTAAAAAAAGCATTTTTTTTTTAAAAAACGGGTCAAACCCTGTGGCGGACAACTGGTCAAATTGCTTTTCTTCAATCATTTTTAAAGTGTAATGGTCTCAACTACTCTGTTCTGATTAAAACAGCCTTGATAGATCGGTGGAGTGCACATCCAAAATGGACGCCGTTGCCCCCTTAAAGCCACAGTCCCAAAAAAAAAAAAAAATGGTTTACACCCCTCCAAAAAACAAACAAGATCACACCAAATTAAAATTTTTTTTAGGCTGAGTGGGTCATGCACCTGTCATCATCTACCCTTCCAAAAACCCTTTTTCCCGAAACATCCAGCGGCGAGTCTTTCTCCTTTGATGCATGTCTTGTATAGTTATTTTGTGGCCACTTGGGCACTGTGCACTGTTTGGCTTGTACTTTAGATTCTACCCCCGCCGTTGCAAGCCTAAGGCTTATCATTAAGAGCAACCCCTTTAACCTCTTACCGACATGTGATGAATGGGTACGTCATTATGTCGGTAAGGAGCTATTTACTGGGCTCACCCTAGTCCCCTTCATGGGCAGCGTTTACCCCGGTTTTTTAAATTACGGGTAACCCACCACAAAACAGCAGGGATGGGCCGGCTTCGATCCCTGCTTTTTGAAAAATTTTAGCGCTGTGGCGAGAAAACTGCGGAAGTAATAGAACCTCAATCTTGGTACAGCCTTCTGCATTATCTACATAATGCAAAAGGGTGCACTAGGTGGACTACAAATGTAAATGTCAAACTAAATAAAAGTTATAAAAATAAAAAAAATAAAATAAATATTAAAAGTTCAAAACACTTCACTTTTGCTATTTTACAAATAAAAAGAAATTTAAATGTTACTCATAATTGGTAAAAGTCTGATCAACTAAAATACAATGTAATTTATCCAATACACTGAATACCCTAAAAGAAAAAAAAATTCTTAATGCATAAATTGAATTTTTTGTGTTGTTTCAAGTCCCCAAAAAATTGGAGTAAAAATTGATCAAAAAGTCGCATTTATTCCAAAATAGTATTAATAAAAACTAACTTCAGTCTGCAAAAACTTAGCCTGTAGGTGGAAAAACCCAAACAATTATTGGTTGCAATAACATGGGGTTACAGTGCAAATTAATGAAATAGAGAATATTTTGTATTTTTTTGAATGTACTAAAACATAATGAAAATTCTACATATTTGGTAACACCAGAATCATAGCAACCTACATTATACAGATAACACATCAGTAATATTGAAGAGTGAAAACCATAAAAACGACACCCTAACACAAATGACACAAATATGTTTTTCTTTCACTTTTTACCCCTCTTTTTTGGTTTTCCTGTACATTCTAGAGTACGGTTAATGGCAACATTAAAAAGTACATCAAGTCCTGCAAAAAGTAAGATTTTCTATGTCAATGATGATGGAAAAATAAAAAAAAAGTTACGGCTCTTGGAAGACGGGGAGGAAAAAAAAAGAAAGAAAAAATTTTATGACCAATTTTTGTAAGGATTAAAATTGAAAATTTCCAGACTGTTATTTGACATGGGTCTAAGGCCTGAAAGTGAGATTTAAAGAGCCAAAAGCCTTAGATTTGTGCATCCTGTCTCCCCTGGAAAGGGCTGAGTGGGTTCTATAGCAGTGTTTAACATATCGGGTTTCCGTATCACAGCTCTTAAAAATTGCACTTACATAGAAAGGATATATTTTTTATAACGGAGATTTCTAGCTCAAAGTCAACAATTTAAAAGATTGCCCCCCTTTCTGGTATTTTGGTCAGTTTTTCAGAATTTTGCGGGGCTTTTAAAAAAACCTTTGAAAATGAATGCAACACTCCCCATCGACATCAATTAAAAAATCCTCAGAATCCCCACTGAAACGGATTTTTCCCCAGTGTTTTTTGACACCCACAGTTTTTTGAAAAACTTCAAAATTTTTTTCTTTGCCATTTTTGGGGCAAAAACTAAGCATGGGGGGCCAAGGGGGCGGCTTTTAATCTGCAAACCGCGGTGAAAAGCCGAAACCCCTGCGTGCCAAAAAAACAAAAACAAAATACTGGTCAAAAAATCCAACCCTATTTTTGGTCTTTGCAGGGAAGTACCCTTAGTCTCCTTGGTTTGTTAGAGTTAACACACTCTGTTCTCAAGCTCATCCTGTGTGCCGACCTGTGGTGATGTCAGTTCCTCCTATCAGATAACACAAAGAGCAAAGAGACAAGAGGAGAGCAGGATGGTAACCAGACAAACCTGTGTGCACTCAGAGCAGATAAAATCAAAATAAACAAAGCAATCTCTTTAAAAAAAAGTTTTAATTTACCATTCCCTACATGTCGAAAGCTAATCTTGTAGTGAGAAAACCCCCTT
This sequence comes from Phyllomedusa bahiana, assembly GCA_025379985.1. Lineage (NCBI taxonomy): Eukaryota > Metazoa > Chordata > Amphibia > Anura > Hylidae > Phyllomedusa > Phyllomedusa bahiana. The sequence goes on along the minus strand of JAODAL010013474.1, from coordinate 87,001 downwards.
TTAAAAGGGGGTATTCTCGCTTCAATCTTTTGGGCAGCCGTTTATACTGGTTGCTAAGGCAGCAGCTTGTGAAATGGAGGGGCGTGTTTATCCTCCCAGCAGGGCGTATCTTCTGTCTCTGCAGATACGCCCCAAAGTGTGCACATGAGAATTCATTCTGTGTGAGCTGGGGGAAGGAAAGGTTCTCAGTTGTCGTTGGAAGTGAAAAGCTAAGTGTAACTCCATAGTGTATATCTACATTTCTCGCTCTCTCTACATACTTTGTAATTAGAATGGACATTTGACATTCAGGACTCTGGGAAAGATGGGCGATATTTTTTTTCTCTGTCTCTCACACACAGTGATATATCCTGCAGATTATTACACCTCTGACCTCTACAGAGCTGCAGAACAAAACAATACGCTTTATCTGTTTGTGTTTACATGGGACTGCACATGATCTCTCTCTTTGCTGCAGGACCTCTGATCGCTGTCAGTGACAAACCCCACACACATACATCGCACCTACCACTGATTGCTGTCAGTGACAAACCCCCCAACGCGCACCCACTTCTTCGCCCCAACACATACCCACACTCCTTCTGTCAGTGACAAACCCCACACACATACATCGCACCTACCACTGATTGCTGTCAGTGACAAACCCCGCACGCATACATCGCACATACCACTGATTGCTCTAAGTGACAAACCCCGCACGAATAAGTCGCACCTACCCCTGATTGCAGTCAGTGACAAACCCTGCATGCATACATCGCACATACCACTGATTGCTCTAAGTGACAAACCCCGCACGCATACATCGCACATACCACTGATTGCTCTAAGTGACAAACCCCGCACGCATACATCGCACATACCACTGATTGCTGTCAGTGACAAACCCCGCACGCATACGTCGCACATACCACTGATTGCTGTCAGTGACACACCCCGCACACATACGTCGCATCTACTACTGATTGCTGTCAGTGACACACCCCGCACGCATACGTCGCATCTACTACTGATTGCTGTCAGTGACACACCCCCGCACGCATACGTCGCATCTACTACTGATTGCTGTCAGTGACAAACCCCGCACATACTTTGCACATACCACTGATTGCTGTCAGTGACAAACCCCGCACGCATACATCGCACATACCACTGATTGTGTCAGTGGGCAAACCCCCACGCATACGTCGCACATACCACTTTATTGCTGGGCAGTGACAAACCCCACACACATACATCGCACTACCACTGATTGCTGTCAGTGACAAACCCTGGACCGCATACATCGCACTACCACTGATCGCTGTCCAGTGACAAACCCCGCACACATACGTCGCACCTACCACTGATTTTCCCACTAACTGACAAACCCCACACGCATACGTCCCCACATACCCCCTGATTGCTGTCAGTGACAAACCCCGCACGCATACATCGCACATACCCCTGATTGCTCTAACTGACAAACCCCACACGCATACGTCGCACATACCACTGATTGCTGTCAGTGACAAACCCCGCACGCATACATCGCACATACCATGATTGCTCTAAGTGACAAAACCCCCCAAAGCATACGTCGCACATACCCCTGATTGCTCTAAGTGACAAACCCCCCACGCATACGTCGCACATACCACTGATTGCCCGTCAGTGACACAACCCCACACCCTACGTTGCACCTACCACTGATTGCTGTCAGTGCAAACCACCACAAAACCCTACATCGCACCTACCTCTGATCGCTGTCAGTGACAAACCCCCGTGCATACATCGCACCTACCACTGATCGCTGTCAGTGACAAACCCTGCACACATACGTCGCACCTACCACTGATTGCTCTAACTGACAAACCCCACACGCATACGTCGCACATACCACTGATTGCTGTCAGTGACACACCCCGCACGCATACGTCGCACCGACCTCTGATTGCCAAATTTGTAACAGGGTCCCTACCTACCATTTATCATTCTGATGCCTTCTTATGTGGCATAGTGATCCATTGCGCAAGAGTTTGGGTTCAACTACTTTCTTTCCTCCCTTTTCGCTACTTCCAAAGCCTGGGCAAACAAAGGTAACATAAGTATGACCTGCGATGGCTTTTCTGGTTACATAATATCTATTTTTATCCTATTGAAAACCTACAGCACGTAAACGCGGTAATGCATGTTTATGCCACGGAACTCGGTTAATTGTCTGAAAACGATTGACACTTGTGAATTGCGAGCACATTTTCCAGCTCCATTATCAGCGGAATAAAATATAACGGGAGTCTGAGTCTATAGGGCGACTGTATTAAATATGAATCACAGCTATAAGAGTTGAAATGCTACTTTTTGGTTATTGTTGAGAAATCTTTTTAAAACGGTAAATTTAAAAATTATTTTCTAATTTATTCAAAAAATCTTTTAACCCATTTGCCCTTTTCCCCTAATAAAACCCATTCTGAAAGCTTTTTCCCAAAAAAAAAAATTTTCTACTTTCGTTTTTTTTTTTGCAGTGATAAAATATGAATTGGGAAAGCGGACCCCTATAAAATAAAATATATCGCAAAATTTCTCTATATTTTGTTTTAAACCTTTTTCCCGGTGTGTCCGCTTTTAAGGGAAAAAATTTTCCTTTCCCTTTGTAATATCTTTCCATTTTTACTTCATAAATTTCAGGACTAAATGGGCACTTTTAATTTGGGGAAACCCCCTTTAAAGTTTTAAAATTAAACCCCTGAAATCGTATATCAATAAAGGTTGCAAATGTTCAGAAAATTTAACAATGAAAAGTAAATCTGCCCCAGTACGCTGCCGCTCTGTGTTCATTTGAAGGAGAAATGGTAGAAACCGTTCAGAAGTGTTTCACTCATGACTCATAAGTCTTACATATTTAAAGAGCTCTTTCATTACATGAACTGTACGTTACTTAAGCAGTTATCGTTCCTAAGTAACATAATAAAGATATTCTAAAAAAAAATAAATACACATGACTATTACAACACTGCTTCTTGCATATAAAAAATATACTGTAACTGCTATAATACTATCGCTATGTGCAAGAATGTAACTACTATAATACTGCCCTCTATGTACAAGAATATAACTACTATAATACTGCCCTCTATGTACAAGAATATAACTACTATAATACTGCTCCTATGTACAAGAATATAACTACAATAATACTGCTCCTATGTACAAGAATATAACTACTATAATACTGCCCCCTATGTACAAGAATATAACTACTATAATACTGCTCCCTATGTACAAGAATATAACTACTATAATACTGCCCTCTATGTACAAGAATATAACTACTATAATACTGCCCCTATGTACAAGAATATAACTACTATAATACTGCTCCTATGTACAAGAATATAACTACTATAATACTGCCCCCTATGTACAAGAATATAACTACTATAATACTGCCCCCTATGTATAAGAATATAACTACTATAATACTGCTCCCTATGTACAAGAATATAACTACTATAATACTGCTCCTATGTACAAGAATATAACTACTATAATACTGCCCTCTATGTACAAGAATATAACTACTATAATACTGCCCCTATGTACAAGAATATAACTACTATAATACTGCCCCCTATGTACAATAATATAACTACTATAATACTGCTCCTATGTACAAGAATATAACTACTATAATACTGCCCCTATGTACAAGAATATAACTACTATAATACTGCCCCCTATGTACAAGAATATAACTATTATAACGCTGCCCCCAATGAAAAAGAATGTACAGATGAAACCAGAAGTTTACATACATTGTATAAAAAGCCCCATCTGCAGGTTTTTCTCACTATCTGACAGAAAATCAGAATAAACCTTCCCCGTTTTAGGTCAAATAGGAACCAAAATTATTTATATTTGGCAAATGCAGAAAAATGAAAGAGAGAATTTTTAAGGCATTACTTTCTTCAAAGTCAAAAGTTTACATATACTAGGATTATTATGCCTTTAAACAATTAGAGACACACCTGTGGATGTATTTTTAATCACACCAGAAATACACTGCGTCTGTGTATAACAACATGGGAAAGTCTAAAGAAATCAGCCAAGATAACAGGAAGAGAATTGTGGACAATTCTGGATCATCCTTGGGTGCAATTTCCATATACCTGAAAGTGCCTCGTTAATCTGTACAAACAATTATACACACAATACAAACTACTTGGGAATGTCCGCCAATCATACCGCTCAGGGAGATGGGTTGTGTGCTTCAGAAATGAACGTGCTTTAGTCTGACATGTGCATATCAACTCAAGAACAAAAGCAAAAGACTTTGTGAAGATGCTGGCGGAAACTGGTAAGATTGTGTTATTATCCACAGTGAAACGAGTACTGTATCAACATAGGCTGAAAGGCCGCTCTGCCAGGAAGATGCCATTACTCCAAAAGAAACATATAAAAGCCAAATTAATGACCTCCCATTTTGGACATGTCCCTGTGGTCTGACAAAACTAAAAATTAACTGTTCAGCCATAATGACCATTGTTACATTTAAGGAAAATGGGAGAAGCTTTGAAGCCTAAGAACACCATCTCAACTGTGAAACCCGGGGGTGGCAGCATTATGTTGTGGGGTTGTTTTACTGCAGGAGGGACTGGAGTACTTCACAAAATAGATGGCGATATGAGGAAAGAAGATTATGTGGCAATAGTGAAGCAACATCTCAAGACATCACCCAGGAAGTTTAAGCTTGGGCGCAAATGGATCTTCCAAATGGACAATAAACACACAGCTACTCCCAAAGGGTTTAAAGGGGAGAACCAAGTCAATGTTTTAGAGTAGGCATCACCAAGCCCTGATCTCAATCCTATTGAAAATTTATGGGCAAAGCTTAAAGGACAGATTCAAGCCAGGCATAGGCTCAGTTACACCAGTTCTGGTGTAACTGAGCCAAGTCATATAGTTAAGGGGCAATGCTATCAAATACTAGGGAAATGGATGTAAACTTTCGACTTTGCAGAAAGTAATAAAATTGGCTTAAAAATTCTCTCTCTCATTATTCTGCATTTGGTAAATATAAATAATTTGGGGGTTCCTAATTTACCCAAAAAAAGGGAAAGGTTTATTCTCATTTCATTTTCATAAGTGAGAAAAACATGCTATACAGTCATATGAAAAAGTTTGGGCACCCCTATTAATCTAAATCCATTTTAGTTCTAAATAATTTTGGGGGTTTGCAACAGCCATTTCAAATTTTATATATCTAATAAAATAATATTGCACATTTTGTGTTAGTACAATAAACCTCATTTCAATCCGGAAATATTACTGTGTCCATCAGTTATTAATATATCAAATTGAAATGGCTGTTGCAAACACCCAAATAGATTTAAAATAAAAATGATTAAATTAATAGGGGTGCCCAAACTTTTTCATATGACTGTAGTCATTTTATAAAGTTGCATGTAAACTTCTGGGTTTTAACTGTAAACTACTATAATACTGCCTCCTATGTACAAGAAAATAACTACTATAATACTGCCCCCAAGTACAAGAATAAAACAACTATAATACTGCTCCCTTTGTACAAGAATATAACTACTATAATACTACCCCCGATGTACAAGAATATAAAATACTATAATACTGTCCCCTGTGTACAAGAAAATAACTACTGTAATATGACCCTCTATGTAAAAGATTATAAACAACTATAATACTGCTCCTATGTAGAAGAATATAACTACTATAAATATTGCTCCCTATTGTACATAGAATATAACTAGCTATACATAATGCCCCTATGTTACAAGAATATAATTACTATAAACAGCCCCATATTACAAGAATATAACTGCTGCTCAAAATACGCCCCTCTGTACAAGAATATAATTACTATAATACCGTCCCTCTATGTACATAGAATATAACTACGTGTTCGGTGTGGTAGTGGATGCCCCTGACCACCACTAGCGATTATATGTAAGCCACGCCAGGAACAATCTAATTATGTCCGGGTTTCACCAGAGCCCTCCTGCAAAGCGGGATGGACTTTGCTGAGCGGCGGATAACTACCAGGTCGCTACCCCCTGACTGAGCTTGCTTGCGTGTGGCAGCCGAGGTGTTGCGGGTACAAAATCCGTGAAGCAGGCTCGTAGTCGGGGACAGGCAGAAGGTCAGACAGGCGGCATAATGGTTCGTGGTCAAGGGACGGAGGCAGGAAGGACGGTACACAGTAAACGAATCAAGACTCTTAGGAACGCTCCTCTCCAGGCACAAGGCACTATCGATTCGCAAAGGTGCTGGAAGAGGAAGGGCTAAAAAAGGGACCGTGCCCGGTAAAACCCAATCACCGCGCCACTTGTCCCTTTAAATTTCCCGGCAGGTGCCCAGGACTGGACCAGGAGCGTGGAACGGGGTAAGTTGTTCCTCCCGTGACATCGGGTTCCGTGCGCCCGAGCGGCGGGCCGCGGCACCGCCACTCAGCAGAGTGCTGCGGCGTTGCGGGTGTGCCTGCGACCCACACGAGGGTCGCGGGACACCGTAACAGTACCCCCCCCTTAGGGCCTCCCCCGTCTTTTCTAGGCCCGCATAAACTTAGACAAGAGACCCATATCCAAATGTTTTCCTCCGCTCCCACGACCTTCTCCTCTGGCCCAAACCCTTCACGTCCACAAAAAAATCGTCTTCTCCCCCGAACTCGTCTTAGTGGCCAAAATCTCTTGACGGCAGAAATATTGGTTGTATCAGCTACGGGAGACGGGGGAACCACGGACCGAGAGAAGCGGTTATGGTGTGACCGCTTCAGAATGAGACATGGTAATGAGTTTGGATGCGCATCGGGTCGGAGGGGAGCGGAGGCTATGTAGGCCACAGTGTTTAATGCTGCCTCAGTGACTTCAAAAGGGAACCATAAAAAACGGGGACCCAGCTTGTAGCTGAGGATATTAAAACGTGATATATTTGGCAGTACAGCACACCTTACCCCTTTGACAAAGGAGGATGGCCTTCTTTTTTGTCCGCTTTGTCTTCATATACGGGCCGAGCCTGAAGCAGGGACAGGCGCGTCTCCCTCCCGACAGTGGATAGGTCACGACCAACTGTCCACAGCAGGACATAGGGAGGAGGCCAGAGGTGCAGTGGAAGGGTTGTGGGCGGGATGGACAATGGATAAGGGGGGATGCCCCAAGCGAATCAGAGTCCGAGGGAAATATACGAAAATTCCGCCCAAGGTAGTAACTGGACAGTCCATCTTGTTTGCAGAAGTGAAGGGCGAGATAAGTACCTAGTGACCTGATTCACCCTCGTCGCCACTTGCCATTGGATGGGGTGGTACGCAAGTAGGAGAAGTCCAGTTCCCCTTGGCAGTATCGTGTTCAGAGGCCTCGGCCAAAATCTCGAGACGAACTGGACTCCCCGGTATCCGAGACTATGTGTAAGTGTGGGAGACCATGCAGAGCGGAAAATGTGTTCAAAAAAACTATTGCGAGCGCAGGCGCAGAAGAAGGCCCGGCAAGGGTACGAAAATGAGCCATCTTCCTTTTTGAAAAACGGTCATTGACTACCCAAATGACCGTATTTACCTTCAGAGGGCGGTAATCCAGTTATGAAGTCCATTGGCAATATGGCACCAGTGGACATCTAGGCACCAGCAGAGGTTGCGGAGTAGTCCCCGCAGGTCCTTTTGGCGAGGTACTTGAATTGCGGGCAACAGGTTGGTGCATGGCCCCCACAAACTCCTTTACATCGTTAACGAGACCAGCGCAACCAGTAGAACCGGGAAATCAACGAACAAGACCTTCTAGACCCCAGGGTGCCCGGCTATTGGCGGGGAACAGTGACCACCATTTCTTGGACCCTCAACCGGGAGTCGCAGGTCGCACATACGTCTTCCCTGGGGGTGACCCTTGGAGGTTAGTGGGAGCCACAGACATCATGACTGTTCGCATGGGGTACTATATGTTGTGGGGCCGGGCCTCTTCCTCCCCACTAACATCGGAGGCACGGAAGAGCATCGCCTTTGAGGTTCTTTTTCTGCCGGTCGGAGGTGGATGTTGTAGTTGAAAGGGCAAGAGAAACAGAGACCATCTCGCTTGACAGAGGATTCAGACGTGTGCTTCTGTAGATAAGAGGAGGTTTATGTGTGTCAGTGAAGATAATCCACGGGGAAACTAGCACCCTCCAGAGGTGGTGCCATTCTTTCTTCTAAGGGCAAGCCTTAGTGGCTAAAAGTTACCTCGATCCCCGATGGTATAGTTTCTTCTTCTCTGCTGGTGAGAAGGTCCTGGAAAAGAAACCCGCAGGTCGAGTTCTTGTTGACCCTTGGCCCCTTTTGGCGAGCATGCTCCAGCTCCTATGTAAGAGCGTCCACTTGCCAGAAAGAAGGGTTTCTCGTATCTGCCGGGATACACACCGCTGCGGAGGCGAATGCTTCCTTCAACTTGAAAAGGCTTCTTCGGCGACCGGCATGCCACAGTTTCGGGTTGGCAAGTTTTTTTGTGAAGGGCCACAATTGGTGCTTACATTAGACCAACGTTGAAAAGGTGCGGGATGAATTGTTCGGTAGTAATTTGCGAAACCCAGGAAACTTGTATAGCCCGCAGCCCAACACGTCGGGACCACTGTAGCACGGCAGAGAGTTTGGTGGCGGTCCATCCCGCAGACCCGTATCAGAGATTATGTAACCAAACGGGAGGCTGGTCTGGTGAAATAGCACTTCAGTTTATCATATAGATGGTGTCTCCGGCGCATTGGCGTCTCATACCTGGCCACATGTAACTGGTGGGATCCCAGATCTGGTGAGAATACCAGATGTCATCTAAGTAGACCACTACACAGACATATAGGAGGTCTCTGAAATTCATTGACAATTCCTGAAGACGTCGCTGGAGCGTTGCATAACGCCTAAGGCATTACCAGATACCAAAGTGCCCATCACGAGTCATTGAAGTGCCGTCTTCACTACACTCGTCGCCTTCCCGGATCCGGATGAGATATATGCCCCCACACCAAGGTCCAATTGAGTAAAGACCTTGGCCCTCGGAGCGGTCAAATAGTTTCCGTGATTACCGGCAGAGTACCAGTTCTTGATGGTGGATCTTATTGAGACCATACGGTAGTCAATGCACGGCTCTAGGGCATCCATCATTCTTCTCCACAAAGAAAAATCCGGCACCCGCCCGGGAGAAGTAGATTTGCGGATGAAACCCTTTCGTCAAGATTTTCTTCTACATAGGGCCGACATCGCCCGAGTTTCGGTACGGAAGCGGGTAGAACCTACCCGGGGGAAGGACTGGTCCCCGGGTACGCAGGTCTATGGGGCAATCCATATGGGCGATGAGGAGGAAGTGTCCTCAGCTCCGCCTCTTGGAAAAAACTCTTGGACAGTCCTGATAAGGTTGCGTAAACGCAGGTAGTGGCTTGGAGAGGACTGAGAGGATTGGGGCCTCCCGGCGGGGTGCCGAAAGACAACGAGACTGGCAGTCCGGCCCCGAACGGCAAAACTTCACCCGTCTTCAATCCAGCATAGGGCTTGACGCTGTAGCCAAGGAAGCCCCAGTAGAAACAGCCCGAGGAAGACGGTAACACGAAGAACGTGATCCTTATCCTGTGCAGGGGCGTCCTATTTGTAGACCACTGTTCATGTCCGGGTAGTGAGGAGTGGCGGCTCGCTTAATAGTTAACCACTGACGGAGGAGAAGACCAAGGGTTGTTCTAGGCGGACCACCGAGAGACGATACTTGGTCACCAACGAAGCATCCATAAAGCTCCCACCGATCCGGAATCCAGGAAGGCCCGACAACGGAACGAGATTCGCGAATGGACGTCAACCAGAGCTGGCAGCATGAGCCGTGGAGAGGGTTTACTCACACCTAGGGACGCTCTCCCACGAATCCTAGGTGCGTGCGTTTCCCAGACGTTGCCGAAGAATTGGGCAACGCCTTACGGAAGGTTCGGGGCTGGCAGGCAGTAGAGACACAACCTCTCCTCACGCCTTCGGGCAAGCTCTTGCGAGACAGGGCGGGTACTGTCCACTTGAATGGCCTCTTCCAAGGCGGCGGGAGTGATGGCAGTGAGGGAGCGCTTGAAAACACTGTGCGCAAGACGGGGTAGCCGACGTGTTTGAGCTGGCTCGCGTTCCTGGCGAGCTCTTTCCCGTCTCTCCGAGAAACGATGTCTATGCAGGTTGCCAGATTGGATGACTCACTTAAAGTAACGACGTCGAGAGTCCCGGTGCAGGGAATCCTTAATCTGCCGAGAGGCCTTTTCCTTGACGTGCGCACAACGCAGCATCATTCCATCGTCATTCAGAGGCTAAGGGTGCGAAATTGCACGCGTAGTCCGCCAACACGGAGGAGTTCCCACTGCAATAGGTGTTAATAAAGCGGTTTCACAGACGAGGCGCGGGGCAGCCCTCGAAGACTCCCGCGGAACTCCCTGCAAGAACTGTCGCCAGATCCGCTGTGATAGGGTCCGTCCTCGGTCCCAAAGTGGCGTCGGCCCAGTGGTGCCAGGGCTTTCCCGGATAGGAGACTGAACCAACGAGGCTCACCTTGTACTTTCGGACGGGAAACTGACGCACCGTAAGTTCCCACGTGAGAGCACACATGGGTGATGAAACCCCCTGCAGGCCTTAGAGTCCCCCTCAATCTGTCGTCGGCATGGACAAGCGTAGTTTAGTCCACGGATTCCCCGGAACGACTGTTGGCTGCTTGAGCCCGGACGCCGTTTTTTTGCTGCTGAGTGGCCAGGGAGCTGCTGCAGTTCGATAGTAGTTCATTGGTTCAATCTGTTGCGCTTGCTCGTCCGCGACTCTGCTTAAGATTGCTGAGCCACACGGTGTAGGGGAAGAGTCTGGGTGGGGGGGGGGGGGGGGGGGGGCGGTAGACGCTCGGTAGACAGGCACCTTGGCGGATCCATGGCCGAATCGAACTGTTTACGGATGTGGTAGTGGATCCACGTGACCCACCACAAGCGATGATGTTAAGCCACGCCAGGGAACAGGAATCTAAGTATGTCCGTTTTCACCGAGCCCGCCGCAAAGCGGGATGGACTTGCTGTGCGGCGGATTACTTACCAGTCGTTACCCCTAGGACTGTGACTTGCTTGCGGTGGGCAAGCCGAGGTGTTGGCGTGTACCAAAGTCGTGAAGCAGGCTCGTATCGTGGACAGGCAGAAGGTCAGGATCAGGCGGCAATGGTTCGTGGTCAGGGACGGAAGCAGAGGGTACGGTACACAGTAACAAACCGGAACAAGACTCTTAGGAACGCTTCCCAGTCCTCTCCAGGCAACAAGGCACTATCGATATCGGCAAAGGTGCTGGGAAGAGAAGGGGCTAAAATAGGGACCGGTAGCCGTTGAAACCCAATCACCGGCGCACTGTCGCGCTTTAAATTTCCGGCAGTGCCGCGCTGCGTGCGCACTAGAGGCGCGCGTGCACCCGCCGCAGCAGGAGCGCGCGCCAGGACGGGACCCGGAGCGTGGAGGGTAAGTGTTCCCCTGACATGCCGGGGTGTCCGCGGCCGGGGCGTCGGGCCGCGGCAACCGGCCGCAGCAGGAGGTGCTGCGGCGTTCGGGGTGTGCCCGTGACCCGCACGAGGGTCGCAGGGACACCCGTAAAAAAACTACTATAATACTGCTCCTATGTACAAGAATATAACTACTATAATAAATGTCCTATGTACAAGAATATAACTACTAAATACTGTTCCTATGTACAGGGGAAAATAAAATATTTTAATACTGCATCCTTTGTATTGTAATATAACTAGAAAAAGAAAGGGTACCCAAAGCCCACTGTATTGATAAGGTGTAGGGTAACCCCACTTTATATAGGGGCCAGATAGTATAAACACTCAAAAATACAGGTAGGCAGGTAGATAGGTAGGTAGATAGGTAGGTATACATAGGGCCCAGGTAGTTTAACACACTAAAGAAAAACTACAGAGGAAAGTATATACCTTAGGCTATAATATCAAATATAACGTTTAATAGTATACAATAAAATACCATTAGAAACAAAAAAAACTAACTTATCCTTAAAAACCCTTAACAACTAAGACTATCAGGGAATGCAATTCAGTAGTAATCAAAAACAATGAAGACCACTAAAAGTACCCAAAAACATATATTTATAAATCAATAGAGTTCCACAGATAATAAAGTAAACTGGATAACAGGGATGATGTGTAGTATACACTGTAATGCAAGTGAGGGTCCATGATGTAAAGGATTGATATGCTTCCGTCCATCTGTTATCTTTGCAGCACATTGTGTGGAGCAGCTTGTCACATCATATCCCTGCCTACTTTCCCGTGAGGCCATGTCCACTTTTTAAGCCATACCCATCTGTCCAGCCCTGTGCAGAAAGTTTTCTTAGGCACTTAATAAATGTGTGTGGGAGGTGCTGTGCCAAAATTAGGCTATTTTTGGGGCATTTAAAGACGCTTTTAAGGTGCAACCACATTAGTAAATGAAGGCCTATGTCTTTCAGGGTTACGCAGAAAACCCTAAAACTAGCTAACGCCATGGACAAATGTATCTTCTATTCCTTCCTAGTATACGGCTCCTTTAACTTGGAGCACCCTCATGCTGTACGTATACACTGATAACATTTGCATTCCTGAATAAACATATTTTCTCTGAAATGTTACTTTATTCTCTTGCTTCTCCGGTCATGTTCTATGTTTAATAATACAAAGAATTCTTCTTGCAAATTTTTCATCTTTGATTTCTATTCCCAGAACAAACCAAGGAAGAACATGCTTGAATTCAATCTTAATAAAGAAAAACTTAGCTTAGATTAAATAAAAGGCAGAATCTTATTAGGTTTCTGTGTTAATGGGCCATGGAAGTTCTCTCCATTCCTTGGAGTGTTGAGTCTTGACAAGTGAACTTAAATATTAATGACTGGGGTGTAATGATGAATATTCATTATTTTACACACACATCTTCTCTCCTGATGGTTACATTGTTTCCAAAAAACATCATAGCAGAGAAAGTAAATGATATTTGAATCATGAAAGACAACTTGTTTAAATGCTTGTCAATCCGGTTTTCAAAAATATTAAAAAACCGAAAAATAATTACAATGTTCAAATTAGGGCCCTTGATCAAAAGAAAAAAATTTTCCAGGTAAGGTGGGGTCTTTTCATTTTGAAAACTGTAGCAATGTAAAGTATACAATGTCATAGGTAGGAGATTACAGTAAATGCCAAAACCCTTAGGCCATTCCCAGGCACCAGTTTGGGACAGTTTTTCAGGCGGTTTGGGGTTTTGCAAAACGTCTGAAAAACCGGCCACAAACTTTTTACTTGTTCATTCTTCTGTCCGTTTTTGGAGGAAATGAACAAGTGAATGGAAAGGGGGGGGCTCATCACGGAGAAAAACTGGCTCCGCGCCTGGAAGGCACAAAAAAGGACAAATAACGGTGGATAAAAAAGACCATATTTGTCCCGATGCCGTGTAAACGGGCCTAATACTTTAAAGGGTGTTCAAGTTCTTTCTAAAGTAAGATGTTTGGACCTAGGAAATAAAACTTCCAGTATCCCTATCAGTCAGCTACATAAAGAGTAATGGAGTGCTAAACACATAAATAGGTTACCAGACAAACTACTGAAAATTAGGTTATAACTATAACCGCCTATGTAATATAGGTTAGTAGCTTAAAATTTTAAAAGGGGTTTTCTCATACAGGGGTTGCTGTTTTTATGTTAAAGACTTGAAAAACAAGTCACTTTGCAATTTGTCCATTAAAAGTGTCCTACCTATTCTAGATTTCCCCCCTTTTTATGGGCTGCATCAGCTCCCAGTTTGCTACAGCCTGTTCAAACTCTCCCGTAGGTGCCAGCACGTTGCTATAGCTCAGACCTGGTTCTCTGCAGTCTAGTAGAAGCCCGTAAACACGCTCCTGAATTCAAAATGAAACCAAGGAAACCGGACTGAGGTGAGATGAGTCAGTGTAGTGAGACAAACCCTTTAACTTTGAGCTACAGGGACATGCTAGATAGGATTGCCAAACAGCCATTGAGGTGTCCCTAGTTTGCCTCATAACAAACAGCACAGAATACTGGTAACCAATGAAGCCAGGTATCACTCCATTATCCTTCATCTTTTTCTTTTTTTTGCATCCACACACCTGCACAGGTTTTTAAATCAAGGCGAGTACCCTTGTAGCCGGAAGCTTCCTCCCGAAGTTGGGGGTTGAAAGGAAGAAAAGGAGGTAACGTTAGTGTAGGTTCCCACCTGTACGAGGTACCCTTGTGTTGGGGGTGGCCTTAAGCATTTTAAAAAATGTGAAAAAAAAACCTCATAAATGTTCATGTATTCTAATAGCGAAAAGCTTTCCAGAAATTCCATGTGCCTTTTGATATTTTTTTAGTGTTAATGGGTTTCCCTGTGATTTTGTATTGGTTTTCCCGGGCTCCGTGTCGGCGCACTAAAGCGTGCAAAAGGGGCAACCTTCGCCACTTTTGGGAATCACCTAAAAATAGGGGTGTTATTTGGGCGCAGTGTGGGGTTTTTTTTGGGGGGGAGCACACATTCGAAAACACATGCATGTAGGAATGCCGTCGGGAAATGAGGGTTACAGCTCCCCACCGGAGACCTAGTTCAAGGGGTTACCCGGCCGGAGGAGGCGCAGGGAAGCTAACTTATTGTAATGGGGGAAAATTGCTTAGGGCGACGTTCAAAGGGCACGAATAAAAATGAGTTGTCATAAATTTTAAATTTATTAATAAAAAAAAATATCAAGTTGTCTAAAAACTATTAAAGTATTGAAAAAGTGGATCATTTAAATTAAATGAAATATATTAAACTCAAAGAAAAAAAATACCCTTTAAAAAAGGTCTTAAAAAATGAAAAATTAAACAAATTTTTACATTAAATAAGCCATGATGAGGTTGTACTGATTTTAATTTTTCCCCTTTTTTAAGACCAAAAATCTAGATGTAATTTTCCCCTACCTTTTATTTATTTAGTATATACGAAGAGCCAGAAGCAGTATTGCTGGGACCGTGGTCCCCCAAGCGGTTTTCTATGTTCCCCGGTTTTTTTCGGTTCGTATTTACAGACGTATTTAATCCGAAAATACATCACCAAATATGCCTTAAAAAATGAAAAATTTATCAGAAATTGTTTTCCAATGGAAAATACGGATGTATTTGGGGCGAAAAATACGTTCGTAAATACATCAATATTTTCCTTCCCATAATTCTAAGCTAATTGTTGGGCACATTTTTTATAGTTTTTTTAGCAGGGGGCAAAAAAGGGGCCTGCAGTTTTGGGGCGTTCATGTGCAGTGAAAATTATTTTTACTATGGGGTGGTACAATAATAAATTTTTTTTTTTTTTTATCTTTTATTACTTTTACACAATAAAATTTTTTAAAAAATTTTTTTTGTGGCCAAACTTTATTTTTTTTCTCTATAGAGTTGACATTTTCATTGGTTCTATTATAGGGTTCATATGACACTTTGATTGCTTTTTTTAAAGGTTTATGTGAGGCATTTTGAACAAAATAGAACAATCCTGGTAGTGTTAGTGTTCACATATAAATCCATTTTTTGGAAGTCAGGGTGAAGACAATACTACAATCCTAGTAGTATTTTCTATTTTTATTTTTAACAGCACTCACCATACAGTACACATGACAAGTTAGTTTTACTCTGTGGGTCAATACGATTTGGGCGATACCCAATTTAGATGTTTTTTTACGTTGAAGCGCTTTTAAAAAAAAGTGTTTTAATTATGGAAAACAATATTTATGCATCGTTATCTTCTGATAGCCATCACTTTTTTTTATTTTTCTGTATACACACGTGTGGGGGCTTTTTTTGCGGTGCCGATGTTTTCTTGGGCCCTTTGGCATGTATATGACTTTTTGAAATAGAAATTCTGTGACTTTTAAAAAAAATGTTTTATGGCGTTTACCATTTGGTTTAAATAACATGGCAGATTTTTGGAATTTTTAAAATGGAGAGCAGTATTCAGTATCACTCATTATGCCTGGCCTTGCCAAACTGTCAGGCAAGCCATCGGCAGCTGTGATTATATCGTAGGGGACACCTGTTAGGACAGCGGTATGGTCCGCTAAACCCAACCGCAAGCGATGGGAAAGGGCCACGCCGGGAGCGGAGTTAAGTACACCCGGTTTTCACCAGAGCCGCGAAAAAGGCGGGATGGATTGTGGGCAAAAAACCCCGGCGCTTCCCTGACAACTTCTTGCGGTGGCAGCAAGGGGAGGTGGTAAAAAATTGGGGGCATGCGGCAAAGGTTCGATCAGGAGACATAGAGAGGTCAGAATACGAAAAGATTTAGGACCATGGAACGCTTTCTCTAAAGGTAGGGGACAATAGATCGGAAGGAAGTGCCGGGGGGGGAAAACTCAATGGCCCAGCGGCCCCCAAAAAACCAATTACTGAGCGCTGGCCTTTAAATTTCAAAAAAGGGGCACGAGCGCGTCGGGCCGGCAGAGAGCTGGTGGATACGGAGCGTGGGGGAAAATGGGACGCCCAAGGGCCCGAGTACCCCCGGGCCCGACTTGCCCCTGGCGCCACTTGTCCCCGGGGGGGGGGGGGGAAAGGGGAAGAAAACGGGGGGCGCCCACGCCCGACCACGGCTGCGGGACCACCCTGACAGTACCCCCCCCCTTAGACCCCCCCTCTTTCGGAAAGAAAAACTTCCTTTAGGTCAACCCAAGGTTTGTCCCGGCTCCCAGATCTCTACCCGGGCCCGAATCCTTCCCAATCGATAAGAAAGTGCGCCCCCCTCTGATAGCTTCATAGCCAAAATTTTTTCTCAACCGAAAAACCGTTGGAGGCCTCCGTTTCGGGGGAGGGAGGCGGCTTTCCGGGAGAAGGATTGAGCGACGGGCTTCACACGAGACATAAAAAGAGTTCGGGATACCGGGTTGGAGGGGGCCGGGTTTATAGGGCCCGGAGGATCCGCAGAAACACCCAAAGGGCCCCCGGGAAAACCGTGACCTAGCTTTAGCTGGGACCTTGAGGGGTATTTGGCAACATCCAACCTTATCACAGGAGCAAAAAGTCGGGGGTGGTTTCCCCTCTTCTTGTCGGCTGCACTTTGCGGCAGTCGCTTGCTAAAAGGGACCGGCATCTGTTTCCCAGAGGGCAGTCATGCCCGTACCAGGGTGTCCACCCGGGAAACCCTGGGAGGCAAAAGGCAGAGGGAGGAAGGGGGGGGATGCACCCCATAGAAAAACATAGAAGGGTGAAGAGCCCGGGAAGAGTCCGGGGAGATAAAAGAGATTCGCCCAGGGCAGGGACCGGCCAATCGTCTTTCGTGTTTGAAAACGAAGTGGCGAAGAATGTCCCAAGGATTTGATTACCTTCCACTTGGGTTTGTGAGTGGAAGCTGATGAAAAGCCCAAATTTTACTTGAACCTGGAGCAGGGGCACCCCAAAAACCTGGGAAAAATTTGGACCCCGCGGCCCGAGACGATGTGAGTGGGGGGCCCGTGAGATGGAAATGTGTTAAAGAAGAGTGTGGCGACCGAGGGCGGAGGGAAAGACCTTGCAAGGGGACAAAGTGGCCTCTTGAAACCGGTCCGTGACCACCCAAATGACAGTATTCCCGGGGAAAAGGAGGGGGGCGGTGATGAAATCCATAACACGGGACCATGGAGACTCCGGGGGGCAAGGGGGCAAAAGGCCCAGGGGGCCGGACGGGGGGTCTTATCCCGGGCACAGTGGTACGGGCTTCCAAAAATTCTTTTAGCCCCTTAAAAGTGGGCCCCAAAGAAGCGAATATTAGCTAAACGTTTTGGCCCCAGGTGCCCGGCCACCAGGGGCAAAGTCCCCAAAATTTAGAACCCCTCCGGAAAAGCTGGACGCACGTAAGTCTTCCCCCCAGGAGTTGTGGGGGCCACCCAGCAACAGAAAACCCAAAAGTTTTGGGGGGTTTTTATGCTGCGGGGCCCGGGGTCTTTTACCGAGGGATCAGACGGGGAGAGACTGGGGGACGTTTTTTCTGCCGGGGCAGAAGTGAACCGGAAGTCAAAACGGAAAAGAACAAGAAAACTGCCTGGGGGGAGGATTTAGGCGTTGAGCCCATAAATAAAGAAATTCTTGTGGTCTTTTTAAAAAGTCAAAAAGGAGGCGAGCCCCTTCCCGGAGGTGGCGCCAATTCCTCCCGGGCCCAGTTGATGGTTAGCAATTCCCGTCCCCTAGGGAATTTTTCTCCCCCGGGAGAAGGCTTTGGGGAAAATGCAAGTGAGAGTTTTCCCTTGGTCCCCCTTTTCAGAAAACCGCCCCCGTCCCTGGAAGAGGCATCCACCCCGAGCGAAAGGTTTTTTCTGGGTCCGGGCGAGACAGGTGGGGCAAGGAAAAAAGCCGACTAAGTCCGTAAAACCTTCCGGCCGCTTGCGACCCGATCCGGGGCGTTTTTCTTGTTGGGCCCCAACCCGGGGCCCCAGGGGGGAAAGTGGGGAAAAAACTGTCGATTGTAATTTTCGAACCCTGAAGGCTGTAGGGCCCAAGTCCGACAGGGCGGGCCACGCAGAAACGGCGCTAACTTTACTGGATCCCTTGTAGGCCCTTTTCCGCGATGTATCCTAAAATGGGGGGCTTGCCGATGAAAAAGGCATTTTCCCAACTTTGGCTAAACCCGTTTTCTGCGGAACCCATACCTGGGTACCGCACCCATGGGTCTGAAGATCAGGAGAAAAGATCAGTTATCGTCCAGGTAGACGATACACAGGAATAGAGGGGTCTCTGAAGATATCATTAACGAATTCCTGGAAAACGGGTGGGCGTTGCATAATCCAAAAGGCATCACCCGTATTAAAAAGTGTCGTCACCGTATTAAAGGGGCCCCTTCCCTTTACCCTTTCGGATTCTAACGAGGTTGTAAGCCCAGTAGGTCTAATTTTGAAAGACCCGGCCCCCGGGCCCGTCGAAGAGTTCCAAATTAGAGGTAAGGCTATCGGGTTTTTAGGTGACCTTGTTAAGGCCCCGGGGAATTGATGAAGGGGGGTAGAGAAAACCCCCTTTTTCCAAAAAGAAGAAAACCCGGGTCCCGCTGGAGAAGAGGACCTGCGGATAAAGCCCTTCTCCCAAACCCTTTGTTTTGGGCCCACATGGCCGGTTTCAGGTAGGATAGCGGGTAAAACCCGCCCCGAGGGGACAGGTACCAGGGAGAAGGTCAACGGACAGTCATAGGGGTGATGGGGGGGGCGTTCGGCCCCCTTTTCGAAAACACACCGCAAATTCCGGTATTCCCTGGCAGGGGCCCGCTGAGGTTTGGGAGATGATGCGGAGGGGTGGGATGATCGGGCGGGTCACCGACATTTACTCCGGCAATTTGGCCCCAAAAGCAAGACTTTGCCCGGGCTTCCGCGAGGGGAGGGGCATGGGTTTTTAGCCGGGGAGCCCCCAAAAGGGGCGCCGACGAAGACCTTGGTAGCACTGGAAGGCAATCTTCTCCTTGTGAAAGGCCCCCCCCTGGGGGGACACCCGGCCCGGTAGTACGGCGGAGTGTAGTAGTTCCCCCCGACGGAAAAAATCCCGGGTCTTTCAGCCGGGCCAGCGGCAGGCGATATCGGGGTACCGGGAGGCATGGGTAAAGTTCCCGGCAACCCACATCCAGGAAAGGGGGGCCTGAAACGAGAGGCCAGCACATTGTGACTTGTACTGGCTCGTCGACATGGAGAGGAAGAATTGCACCTGGGACCCCCTCCTACGGGCCTAGGTAAAAAAGGGGTTTCCGGCCACTGGGGGGTGGGGCAAATCGGAGGAATTATAGGACTAGCACAATACAGGCCAAAATTCTCCCCATGGCGACGGGATAGCTCTTGGTCCGATAAGTGACCCCGGGCCACTGCTGGGTTCCCTTTTGGGAGTTTCGGATTGGCAAGGGAGCTTTGGAAACAGGGGTAGCGGGAGACGGGGGAGGCGAACGGTGTCTGTTTCCCGGGAATCCCCCTGTTCTGAGAAAAAACACCCTCAATGCAGGGGGCCAGGTGGGAGTTCCTCAGAGAGGACAGAATGTCTGTGAGCCGTGCTCCTTCACCCTCTGGGTAGGCCCTTCTTAAAGTGGCGTAAAGGGCGGTTTTTCCCGGGTAACTCCCAAAGGGCAATGTACGGGAAATGACTGCATAGTCTCCTACAATCCCCCCCCCTGGCGGGGAAAGGTTTAAATGCTGTTCGGTGAGGGGCCATGCAGGTTTCCCCAAAAAGCATCGAAATTCTTGGGGAAGGCCTGTAGCCCCGGCACAGGGTTTTTCCCGTCCAAAAAAGGGGGGTTTCCCGCCAGAGCCTTTTGGAAAGTGGTAAAACCCCAAATGCACTTTTGCCCTCCCGTGGGAACTGATCAGCCATCAGCTCGACGTGCATGGAGCACTGGGTGATGAAGCCCCTGATACTTAGGGTCCCCTTGAAAGATGGGAGAGAGAGAAAGCTTGGGGGCCCATGAAGCCAGCGGACAGGGGGGTAGGAGAACCACCGGTGGAGATGACGGCTGCTGCGGAGGCGTGGGGAGCTTCCCCTGTCGGGCAGCTGATCCAACTGCTGTGCCTGTTGTAATTTACTGGATGTGAGCGACAATGGAGTGAGATCCGCAACACTGGGTGAGGCACCTTGGCGGGATCCATGGCCGGGATCTAATTGTTATGGGCACGGTTGTGGATCCTGGACCACCGCAAGCGGGGGGTGTAGCCAGCCCGGAACGGGTTAATAGCCCCGGTTTTTTACAAAAGCCCGCCGCAATCGGGATGGATTGCGCGGGGGAAAATACCGGTCGCTTCCCCTGGGGACTTTTCTTGCGGGGGCACCAAGGGTAGCGTGGGACCAAATCGTGAGGTAGCTAGTCGGGACAGGCGGTAAGGGGGGGCAGGCGGCAAAGGTTCGAGGTCAGGAGAGTAGCAAGAGGGCAGAATACCGAAAAAAGACTTAGGACGCACTAGGAAAGTTTCCTAAGGCTAGGGGCACAAAAGATTGGCAAGGAAAATTCCGGGCGCAAAACCTTTTATAGGGCCCGCGGCCCGAAAAAAACCAAAATTTTGACGCGCGGCCCTTTAAAATTTAAAGAATCCGCGTTCGCGCCCCTAGGGGCCGACAGAGACCGCTGAATACAGGATGTGGAGGGTAAGTGGGAAGCCCGGGGGGCAGTAGCCAAGGCCGACTTGCGGACTGGGCGCCCTCATCCCCCCGGGGCAGGGGGCACGGGACGACACGGGTGTTCCCGCAGTCCGACCCACGGGGCGGGGCCACCCGTGAACTACCTTGTCTTTCCCCGTGTGGCGATGGGAAAAACCCTTCTCCCCCCGGGGGAAAAACTGTCGGGGCCGCTGCTGCAGGATGCCAGCTCTAATGTACAGATGGTTTTCTGCAGCAATCGTGCAAACTCTATTTTAGAGTTTGCACAATCATCATGATTAGAGATAAGCAAATTTTTCCCAAAATGTGTTTAGTTCCAAATATATTTGCGATGACCTGCATGTGAAACAGCTACTTCCTGGCTGCGGAGAGCCTGTAGGGTGTTGTAGAACATTGTGCCATGCATAGGGAGTGTGGTTCGGTATTGATACAATGCTGTGATTTAGTATGACACGCAGATTACATGCGCCACTATAAGAATCACACTTCACTTCTCAGGGCAGTTACAGGGGCAAAACTGACCAAATAACTGAAGTGGGAACGCAGCCTGACAAGGGGAAAGTCAGACCAGCTGGAAAGAACCAGTGAGGGGCAAGATCCCAAAATATAACGTCAAAGAGCGCACTCCTTTTACACAGACATCAGATGATTCCACAGATTATGACAGAACCTGTTCTGTTAAACGCTGATACATGTAGAGGCCCCCAGAATGAGTGGAGAGGGTGTTGGCCGTAATTTTGCGTTGACATCACTGATCATGTTGCCGTTCCTTTCATCCGTCACTGTCTGCTTTCAATTGGTCAATAATCCATCAGTATTGCTAAAGCCAAAAACAAACAGGAATTTATCCAAAACAGAGATGACCAGTAAATGGGATATTTGCATGTCTTCTGTGTTTTGTATCCACTCCTGCTTTTGGCTACATAATAAGCAGACAATCCTGTCATACTGGCCTTACGGCTTCTCTGAAGAGATGATTGGTTGTGTTTGTCCTTTTCATTCCTTCTGACAGATTAAAATAAGGGGAAAACCAAACATAGTGGCAATGTCAAAGAGTGGTGGAGGGTGGAAACAGCATTAGGAAACCATAGAGTGGTCAAGTGAGACAGTGGTCAGTTGGCAGCAGCATGAGTAGGCCACAGAGTGGCACAATGACAGATTGTGGAGGTCGCAGCAGCATGAGTAATGTAATGGAGATGTGTGTAGAAGCATGTTAATAAAATTATTCATCGCTAGATGGTTTGGTCACAGACAGCAGGCATACAAAGACATGTGCAGTTTGATGGAGCCGGTACACTCCGGGAATGGAGAAGTAATAGCGATAACTGTCCCTATGCTATCCCTCAAAAGGTCACCCTATGACTACTCGAAACACCAGAACCTTTATCCCTCTCGTAACCCTAACACTTTTCCCTCAGATATGTCCCTAAGCCAATTACTAATCTTAATACAGCAGGTGGCTTTGGACTCAGTGAAACCTGGGCAGGATCCAATAGAAACTAGACACACACTAAGGGCGAGATGTCAGAAAAGTGGCGTTTCCATGCCAGTTTTAGGTGCATTAAATCGAGGCGCATTGCTCGACCGAGGCGCATATCATATGTAATGCACCTCTATTGGCGCTCTGTGCGACGGGGGTGCACAGCGCTTCATATTTAGGTGCATTACAAAGTGTCGTACCCAGCACATAATGCACCTAGTTTTGGTGTACGACAGTTTATTTATAACAAGAATATGGCGTCAAAAGGGGTTTGGGCGTAAAATAGACCAAAAAACTGGCGTTGGCGTTTTGGGACATTTCGCCCAAAATCTATATTTCTCAAAGGCTACAAAGTCAAAACTTGGCCAAATGAGACGAAGACAAGAAACAATATAATTCTCTCTAACACAACTGACTGAACTAGCCAGAACAATCCAACACAGCAGAACTAGACAGGATCCAAACCTATAATTTGCATAGACTGCCCTATTCAGCTGACCTTTATAGACCACTAACAAGCTTAGGTGCTTGGCAAGGTCAGCTGATGAGTAAGGATACTGGGCAGTTGCCATGCAGCCACTCCAAACAAACACTGACAACATGACAGACATAACACAGACTCCTGCTGGCCTTGTAAGAAGGAGAGGATATAATGGCATGAGAACACTAACATCCATTAGAAATTGCCCTGTTTTTTTTCTTTTTTTGCACTTTTTAGTATTACACACAATTTAAACAAAGTTTTGGAAATAGTATCTTATAAAGAGCCACAATTAATGTCAACAGGCACTTAAAATATGTCTCCATCCTTAACAGTCACATTAGAAAAGGTTATCAGTGATATGTCATCAATAGAAAATGTAATTAGAAATCCAGGGGACAAGACCCAATGTAAATGAAAATTCTAATTTTTATCTGATAAAAAGGCAACACAAAATGCTATGGCGTTCCACAGCTTGAAGGTTACGTCTAATTACTATGAACTTTGAAGAACAATGAATGCATACAACATTAAGGAAGGTTAAGATACTCTTGACAGAAGATCACCAAGTGCTGAGCGTTTCCAAACTCTAAGAAACTTGAACAATTTAAGAGTTTATTACCGTACTGTGAATAGGTATAAGTCTCTAAATCTCCATTCTGTGCATATTTTCACCCATAATGGTTTCTGATCCTAACAGCGGTTGTCTATTACAAAAACCTGATGGTTTTCTTTCTAGAAACAGAGCCCTGTCCACAGGTTGTGTCTGGTATTGCAGTTCCGCTAAAGTGAAAAAGGACGATTAACTTAGTGCTGGGCTTATGGGGAAGTAACCAGAAGGGATGGGAAGTCCGAAAAACTAACTTACCAGTTAACTTACCAGTTAAGCAATGTAATTCTTCCACTGTGGCCTAACGTCTGATACGATGTCCCATCCGACGTCACTTCCAGTTTACCACAACATTGGGTTTATGGTGAAGTAACCAGAAGGGTCATTGAACGGGAAGTCAGACAAAAAGTTAGGCTAAAACAGGGGTGTTGTGTTGCTGGACTGTTAAGTTAACCCGCAAAAACTCATTAAGCAACCCAAACTTAGGGTTAAGGTTAAAGTGACTGTTGTGGTTATGGATTGGGGTAAGAGAAAATATTTGGGTTTAGGATGTCCTAAAACTAGGTCCCACTAAGGCTCCGAGCTGCAATACTACAAACAAACTCTTTAAACCAAAAGTAATCAAAATAGTCAAAAACTTAGTCAATTATTTATTTTGGTTGCCCTTTATGATTAAAACATATGAGGCATTTGGAAAGGGGCAACAATGCTTTTATTAAAATATGTGTTTTATATCATTTGTAGTGTTGTGATTTGGATTAAGTAAAAAGTTTAATTCAACTTAAATCCAAAACCTTCAGTTTGGGTTGGCTCGAATCAATTTTTTTGTGTGAAAATCACCAAAAATTTACCATTTTAGAGATTTTAGTGGGTTAACTACCTGGTTTGGAAACACAATGCTCCCATTGTGACCTCAGTTCTGGTATAATGCCCCATCCGATGGCACTTCCAGTTACATTTCTAAAGGCTCAATGTTATTGTAAGTGGTGTCCTATCTAACATCAGTTCTGATTACTACAATATTGGACCTAATTAACGAGAAGGGATCTCGGACAAGATGTTGTATTGCCAAACCAGTAAGTTAACCCCTTAAAATTCTTTAAATAATCCTAACCCTATTGTTACAGATGTCCACGCGGCCCCTGTGTCTGGCCGCGGGCACACCCGCACCCCCGCTGCGGCTCCGGCGCCCGGCAATGCCGCAGATCCGTCTCCGCAGCCAGCAGCTCACTGTCGGCACTTACCTCGCCGTGCTCCTGTTCTGGTGTGGGCACACGCTATTGTGACTGGCCGGGCGCGCGGTACTGTGGCCAAATTTAAAGGAATAGCATGCCGATGATTGGTCTCATCGGGTGCGTCATTTAAGGGCCCACCCCTTCCCCAAAACCTGTCAAATCGATAGTGCCCTGTGCCTAAGAGGGGAAGCATTCTATTGTGTCTTGTTGCCTTTTCTGTTACCGTATTTTTCTGCCACCACCCCTTTGACCCGAACCCTTGCCCCCTGCCTGACCTTCTGCCTGCCCCCCGACTATAGCCTACTTCACGTTTTGTACCACCTCTCTTGGCTCGCCAATCTCTTTTTCAAACATACTTACCCTACATGGGCTCCCTTAATATTGTTTTTGGCCGGGGGGGGTTTAATTTTCCGAGATTTTGGCGAGGCTTTGTTCGTCGCAGGGAACTGGACTTTCTTCCCCGTACCCCCCACAATTTAATGGGCAAGTGGTGAGGGTGAATAAAATTTTGGGTCCTATCTCCCCATTTCCCTTGTAGACAAATGATTGGTCCAGTTGTGCCATAGGGGGAAATTTCTAAATCCTTGACTCTGATTCCCCTGGGGGATCCCCATGTTTCGGTCGTATTCCCCGCCCACCCCTTTCCCACCCTTTTGCCTCCTCCGTGTCCCTTCATTGGGGAATCTGGCCGTACCTTTCTGCTTCTGGGAAAGGGGACGCGCCAATTCTGTTTCGGGCCTTGCCCGTATGAAGGCCCAGGCAACAAAAAAGAAACCCCCCCCTCCTTTGTTCCGGGAGATAGGGTAGGCGTCGCCATTTATGTCGGGCTTTAAAATCCCTAGAAAAAAGCTGGGCCCTCGTTTATTTAGGCCCCCTTTGAAGTCTTGACCCATCAATCCGGTGGGTACAAGCTCGGCCCCTTTACTACGTTCGCACCAAAAACCCTTCCACGTCCCCTCTGAAACCGGGTCATCCTAACCATTTTCCCCGTTGGGTGCTTCCCCGCCCCTTATGACTCCCCCAATGTTTTTTACCGGCAAGGAAATTTTTGGCCAAAAGACGTTAGGGAGACATTTTTTTGGGTAGATTGGAAGTGGTTTTGGCCAGAGGAAGGTCAGGGAGCCGGGGGAGAACACCCTGGACCGGGTTTTTTGTCTAGGTTTTGCGGCCGGAGGAGGGGGGCCATAGGAGGGGGTACTGTACACGGGTGTACCCGTTGCCCCTTGCCCTGACACGGGCACACCCCACCCCCGCTGCGGCCCGGCAGCAGGCAATGCCGCTCCGCTCCGCAGCCACAGCTCACGTCCCACTTACCCCCACCCCCTGTTACGGTCTGGGGCACGTTCCTGTGAAGCCGGACTCTTTCCCCGCCCCCTAGGCCGCACGGACCTGCACCAAAATTTAAAGAGACAGCACGCCGATGATTGGGTCCATCGGGCACTGACCTTTAAAAACCCTGCCCTTCCCAGAACCTTGCCGGACGATGTGCCCGGCCAAAAAGGAAACGTTCTATTGTGTCTTTTTTTCCTTTACGTGTCCCGATTTTTCTGCCTCCCCCCCTCGACCACGAACTTTGCCGCCTGTCCTGACCTTCCCTGCCTCGACTATGAGCCTGCTTCATGATTTTGTCCATGCTCACCAAGGCCACCGCCACAAGAAATTCACGTCAGGGTGCGACCGGAGCAATTCGCCGCAGCAACCCCCCCAAGTTTTTGCGGGCGGGCTCGGGTGAAAACCGGGCCCCTACTTAGACCCGCTTCCTGGTGGGGCTATTAACATCGCTTGTGGGTCCAGGGGACCATCCCACTGACCTTTAACCTTTTTGGGGTTAAGTAAGTTTAGGGTTTGGAAAGAATTGGGGTGAGAAAAAAAATTTGGGTTCAGGTTGTCCTAAAATGGAATTTTTTCTTAAGTTCCACTAATTTGAAAGCTCCAATACTACAAACAACCTTTGTGCAGATGTGGTGCTGATTTTGGCAGCCATGTTTTTCTAATAAGTGGTTAAACTCTTTAAACCAAAGGTAGCCCAAATAGTTACCAACTTTATTTAACTTAGCTGCCCTTTAATATTGATACACATGAGGTTTCTGGAAGAGGGCAAACACTTTGTGTTTTGTCATTTGTAGTGTTGGGTTTCGGATTCAATTCATCCGGTCAAGCTACTGGTCTGGAGGAACATTACTCAAGTTGCAGCCTAACTTCCAGCCCAATGTCCTGTCCAATATTGTTTTCGGATATTTCATTAACTCCTTTTTTTTTCTCGTCACATTTTGTTTCCTCCCCACCTTCATGGAGTCATAACTAGAGATGGGCGAATTTCCCGAAATTCGGTTCGTTCACTTCGCCGAATTTCCCAACAAAAAAAAACTTCGTTCGAATTACTTCGGGACAATCACGTTAAAAAACACTATTTCCAGGTTGCACAGAGCCTCAGGGGCTGTAAAAACATTTTTTCCTGCTTAAAAATACAGAGGGATTTTGGTTTGGTCTTCATACAATGTTGTTTTTTTGGAGACACGACATGACTGCCGCTGCTCTTAGAATCGCTTTCACTAAAAAATTTTCCCTGGGCACTTAAGAGGCAAAACTGCCCAAAAAAACGAAGCAAATGTTGCCCTATAAAGTCATGCCACGACAGCTGGGAAAAAAACAAGCTAGGGCTCAGTTTGGGAACATCAGTGACAGAGTGTGGGGGGTGACGGCGGCAGCCACAGCACATAGGTTAGAAGTGGCACAATGATATTTTGGGGGTGGCAAAAAAATGGCCACAAGGGCACAATGACACAGGTGAGGTTTCCTCAGCCACAGCAGCAGCATAGGTCAACAGTGGCACAATGACATTCTAAGGTGGAAAAAAAAGGGAGAGGCCACAGAGTGGCACAAGACACAGTGTGTAGGTCAGGGAGCAGCCACAGCAGCAGCAGAGCAGACAGTGGCACAATGACAGAGTGTGTAGTCATGGCACAGCCACAGCAGCAGCATGAAGGGCAACAGGGAGGCCAAAAGACATTCTGGAGGTGCAAAACAGTAGAAAGGGCCCCAGAGTGGCACAATGACAAGAGTGGAGGACGGCGGGACAGCAGGAGGTCAACATTGGGACAATGACAGATTGTAGGTCACGGCACAGCCCCCAGCACAGCTGAGGTCAGACAGCGGCACAATACATTCTGGAGGTGGGGAAAAAAGGAATAGGCCAAAGTGGCACAATGAACCGTGCTAGGGCACGGCAAACAGCCACAGCGCACATGAGGTCAGACTGGCACAATACATCTGGGGTGGGGAAAAACGGGGTAGGCCACAGAGGGGCACAATGACAGAGAGTGGAGGTGACGGGGGCAGGTGCAACGCATGAGGTCAGAGAGTTCAAATGCCAGTGTGGATGTCATGGCACCGGCAACAACACAGCATGAGGGCAGACAGTGGCACAATGATGAGTTGGAAGGGGTGGCAATACCATCCCTGGAAAAGGGTTGGGGGCAAATGGAGAAAAATGGGGAGCAATATTGGCATCAGGGGGGGTGGCGGCTCAAAATGGCTGAGGGAGGTAGTTTAACCCAACTCATTTCTCACAGTTTGGGGGGAGGCCATGGCTGATGTAGTCTGACGCCTAAGGGATTGGGGGTGTGGAAAACCTGGACGTCCCCGCCCGATTCATCTTGACAAAGGCATCGTTCCACAATTTTCCCTGGACAAGCGGTTCTCCTTGGGGTAAAGAGGCCCCCGCCACACTAAAATCCGCTCTGATGCCACCTACTTCCGGGCAGACAATTCTCCACTGCAAACTCGCAATTTCGGCCACACTCCAGTTTGGGGTGCCATAGTCCCGATCTTATAACGGGGGGCAGAGTGCTGTCCAATAGGCCACCACCTTTTTGGTTTAGGGTTTCTCCAGGGCCTGCTTCGCTGTGGCGACTGCCCTCCCACTAGGCGGGTGAAGGAACTGCCATCATTTACTCCAACTTAGGGTTTTGTGATGGGGGGTACTGGCCCCCACCCCACCACCTCCCCCCGCACCCGGATAGTACTGAGCGCCAAAACCCCCTTCAGAACCCGCAGAGGAGGGACGCCGCACATAGGGGAGCGGCCAACCGACTATGGAGGATTTTCCCTATATATTTGATTTGCCTCCCTCCAAAGTGGAAAAAGGCTCCCCTTTTGGACCGGACGAGGGGCCAATAGGTTAAAGTCAGAACATTCCCTGCGGATGCTACTATTCGGCTGTCCTGGCCGGCAAATCAGCATCTGCGGGCCCGCCTGATGACTCCATGGGGCTCCCTCCCTCCTCTCCCCTGTAACTACCACTGCTTGCGGGTCATCTGCCCCTCTTCCTCAAATCCATTTTCCCCTCCCGGGGCCCTGCTCCCCCTCCTTGTTTACCTGGGTAAAAATTTCCCCTCATTTTACCAGACAATGCTTCTGCCCAAAGTCCCCTCCTTCTCCATTTCAGTCCCCACCGGGGCCATTGGTGCGAATTAGTCGCCACGTCTCCAGTCCGCTGCCCAACAGATTTTTCAGCATCTGTTCCAGGGGCATGAAGCAGGGAATGACGTTTTTTCAAACCGTAGTCCTTGCGACTGACAAATAACTTTCCTCCTCGAAGGCCACAAAAACGGCAGGTGTCACACATGAGCTGCCACTGGCTGACATCAAAGTTTAAAAGGGGAGTACTCCAGTCCATTTTGGGTCACAAAAAAATCTTTAATGGCCTTTCCTTTCAAAACATTTGGGCCAACATGTCAGGCTGGGAATTTCCCAAAGGGTGGAAACACGCATATCAGAGTGTGTTTGGGGGAGCCGTTCTGCCCCTGCAAAATCGAGGAGGGGTTTTTCCCGGCTTTGTAGAATGGGGGAAGTGCAAACAAAAAGTTTCCTGGCCATTTTCAGAATCTTCTAAACGGTGGAAAAACTTCAGGGAAACCTTTTCACAACCAAAAATTGAAAAAACGTGCGCCATGCAGGGGACATGACCATCCCCCCTCGGTGTAGCGCAGCACCATGTTACTCCCATTGTCCGCACCATGGTTCCGATTTGCAGTTGCGCGGAGAAAGCCACACATGAAATTTCTTACTTTTATTCCGGACATTTCCTCCCCTGTGTGACTTCGTTCGGGCCCAGGGCAAGCCAGGTGTAAACGCGTAACACCCCTGTGCCCTACACATTGGTAATGGAGAAATACTTGTGGGGACTAATGGTGGTTTGGGGGAAGGAGGAGGGGGACATTGCGCAGGAGCCGCATTTGACAACGTGGAGAGAAAGCGGGGTCTCCTTCCAAGTTTTGGTGTGCCTGGGGCCCGGAAGCACATTCCCCATTGGGGCCAAAGGGCATGTACTGGCCCGAAATGTATTTTTTCAGGGGGTCCAGAAGTCCGCGCTGGGCCCCGGGGCACCTGGGGAAAAAACCCCATGAGTCAAGGACGGCCCACCTTCTGTTTCTAATATTTATGATGTGCTGGGAACTGCCTTTTTAAAATAAATTACGGCTTGGAACTCTCCATCTCGGCTCGGCACAAGCCATTAGTTTTTCTAAATGGTGCCAGATTCCACCATTTTGGGAAAGGAGGGACTGTCAGTACCAACAACTTGGACAGAGCACGGGTCAGCTGCTGCACGTTAGGATGGTTGGCCCGCATACTGTTTGTCTCTTTGCAATCGCCTCGCTGACACTGCTGTCACCATTACTAGCGAGGAGCAGGAGCATCTGGACCGGGAGATGATGTCAAAGAGAAAACACTCTTCTTGCAGAGGTGGGGAGCCTTGACGGGCTGCAATGGCATGCGTGGCCACTGGGCGCTGCTGCTACTGTTGCTGGCGGCGGGTAGTAGGACCACCACATCTGAGCCACGTTTCTCCCGGGCCACCGATGTGTGACGCTTGCATTGTTTGACGCGGGGCCCGGGTGCCAACGTTAGCTCCCTGGCCACCTCACTTTCCCTGCCCACATATTCTACAATATACCCATAATTCGGCTCCCCCCCGGTGTCTAGCAAAGAACTGCCAACACCGCCGAGTATCGGATTTTTAACTCCCAACACCCCCGCACTGAGTGATTATCTCGCCGTTTGGCGCCTCGCTGACCCCCTGTGCCGCTACTTTTCTTGGTACTTGCGAAGCGGCTTTTTACCCCCTTTGGCCGCTTGGGCTCCTGACCTCACCTTTGCTGCATCCTGCTGACATCAGGGCCACACTACCTCACTTTGCTGGCTGCGCACTCCTGCCTGAACCCGCGCAAGCTGACGCCCTCCTTCTCCTGACGATGATGAAGCCCTTGCCTCACCCGGGTCACCCAAAAGTGCTTCTGTCGGCTACATCAAGCTATTGTGTTTTCATCGTCACTGGGGGCTGTCCTCATCACCGGGTCTTGGTAGCAGAGGCTGACCCCTTCACAACAGACCTCCCATGCCACTCTCAACATCTATACTTTGCCGTCTACTGCAAAAAGCAGTGGATATTGGCCCCATTTCCCTTCGCTGCCAAGTAGCTGCTGACTGCCCTCCTCAAATTGTTCATCCTCGCTATATAGTGGCGCTTGAGCCCAGCCCACATAGAAAGATCTCTGGCTGAGGGAACCGGAGGGGACAGAGGCGGGTTGAGGACAGGTGAGGGCCGCTGACCCACTCCCGGGCCATGCCAACTAAGGTTTGTGGTCTGACGTTCCCACCGACTCTTGGCTGGGGTTTGTCAATGTCATCTGGGGGGAAGTGGATGACCTAGTCAACCAATCAAGAACCCTTGGGTTGGCTGAACAACACACGGCCGCTAGATTGACAGCGGCAGTTTGTGGCCTCACCGAGTGACCCCTGCTGCGACGTCCCCCCTTGCTGTGCTGCGACCTGGGCCTGGAAATGTTTGTGCCTCTGCCACTTTGCAGGTGCAGAGCCTGCCACCTCTCTTTTTGACATACTGTTTGTTCTAAAATGTACAG
This sequence comes from Phyllomedusa bahiana, assembly GCA_025379985.1. Lineage (NCBI taxonomy): Eukaryota > Metazoa > Chordata > Amphibia > Anura > Hylidae > Phyllomedusa > Phyllomedusa bahiana. Next base: position 55,183 of record JAODAL010013474.1, on the reverse strand, counting down.
ACACTGTTTGATGAGATATCTGTATATGATAAATACACACCATGTATTTGACTCCAAATGAACCCAGTAACAAGCTTGGTAACCCTTGGAATAAATTTATGCGCTCCACAAATGGGCAGGAGAAATTGACTTGTATGTGGCGTTTAAAAACACTGGTGTTGTTTACTAAATGTTAAAAAGCACAAGCAGGCTTAATAAACCTTCGATATTGAATTAGCTACAAATTTTCTTCTGTGCGGTGAAAAACAAAATTTCTTTTAACTGAGTACAACTGCAGAAAAACGCTTAATTAACCCCTGGATTTTAAAATTGTGCAAAATAATTGAGCAAACCAAAAACTAACGAGCTTTGTAACGTGTTACAATTGCGTGTTTTCTACGCTACAACAACAAGAGAAAAAATTGTAATTAACCTTCGCTTGTAATTACCCTACAGGAAAATTGTAATTTTTGGCGGTGAAAAAGACGGTTTATTTTTGTCACCACAGAAGAAAAACAATGCTTAATTAACCGCTGGATGTAAATTGCGCAAAAGAATTGAGCAGCCAAAAATGAAGTGGTAGATGTATTGTAAAAACGCTGTTTCTTAAATGAATACAACATGAACTGGCTTAGATCCCCCTTGGATATTCAATGTGCTGTGATCAGATAGAATTAAAAAAGTATATGCAGCTGCAGTGGATGCACACTGGACTCAGATCCAATAACCCCAAAAAATCAAAATAGAACATTAAGAGAACAGTCTCTGAGACAAGCTGAGACACCCCACAAAAATCACTGTAAAAAAAATCAGTTCTTCAGTAAGAGCTAAATTTGCCGCGCAGCACCTTTCCCTGATGACACAGTGAGAGAGTGTGAGCTCCCCGGCGTCGCGCCCGGACTTATATAGTGCGGTGACGTCACAGAATCCCGCCGGTCCTCTGAATGGCTTCATCTCTGCACATGTCATGCAGGCTAAAGCCCTTCTTCCTCCCAGAGTTCTTTGCCCCATGTAACGCCATTGCCGCACCATTTTATCAATCAAAAGCACACTTCGTTCACCCCGAAGGTACCCCAAACTTCGACTTCGTTCAAACCAAAGTTTTTTCCCGAAATTCCCAAACAATTCCACTTCGTTAGAATCAATTCGCCCATCTCTAGTCATAACTCTTTTATTTCCCCATCTCCACAGACATATGAGGGCTTATGATTTTGTTTTGACAAAGAGCTTCAGTAGGAGCTGTCATTTTACTGATCCTATGATTTCTTGCCTTCAATAGGCTTCTGGCTGCCCTAGCAACCACTTGGCACCCAACAATCTCGCCTCTAAGGGAAGGGAGACCAGGTGGAAGAATATTGCACAGTAGTCCCCGGAGTCAATTTTGCAAAAGTTTTGTTATCAATCAACTTGGGGCCTTAACAACTGGCTTAACAAACTTTTTAACGATGTCACAACCAGTAAGTTATAGGGTCCCCCCCAGTAAAAGGTAAAAGGAGGGCCCCCAGAAAGGGTTATATTTTCCCCATATGGGTTTAAATGGGTTGCCCCAAAAAGTTAAAATCCCCCCAGTAGGTAAAAGGGGAATTAAAAGGTAAAAAAGGGATTTTTAAAATTTTTTTCCCCACCCAAGAATAAGGAAAGTTTATTCCTCCTTAACCCGGTAAAATTAGGCAGGTTATAAGGTTCCCCCCAGTGGGTAAAATATTAGGGTTAAAAGGTCCCCCCCAGCAGGTTATGGGCGGGTTATAGGTTACCCAGGGGGTTTTTGGGGGCCCGGGTTTAAAAATTAGGTTTCCCCCAGAAGGTTATTTAGGTCCCCCATGGTAAAATAGGGGGGGTTTTTAGGCCCCCCCATTTGGGGTTTTGGGTAGGTTATGGGTTTCCCCCAGAGGTTATAAAGCAGTTTTTGGGGCCCCCCCCAGTAGGTATATGGGTAGGTTATGGGTTCCCCCCAGTAGGTAAACTGAAAATAAGAAAAGGTTATAGGCCCCCGGGAAAGGTAAAAAAAGGGCAAATTTAAAAATTTAAAAAACCTTACAGGCCACCTTTTTCCCCCCCCCTCCCTGAAGCTGCCACTGCTCCCCTTGGTCCCCCCTGTGCAAAATGTTTTTTCCATTGAAATCGCAACCCCTGCTTGCAGCTCACCGAGCCCTTTTCAAAGCGGAGAACGCTTCGCTCTCTGCTTTTCCAAAACCTTTTTAAAAAAACCTGCCCCCAGTTATGGGCGCCGAATTTGATTTGGGTTCGCGGGGTTTTTAGGGGGTTGGGGAACCCATACTGTGCAGTAGTCCCCAGCACCACCACCATCGCTGATCGCCAAGGTCCCAAATTTGGGTTTAATTCTACAGCGTGGGTTCCTTGACTTGTGCCCTTTAAGGGAAAGGGTTTGGCCTTTTTGCAAACTGAGCCCCAAAGGGACAGTGGTGCCCAAAATTTTAAAATTTTGGGAAACCCTTGCCACCTCCACATATACTTATAAACAGACATACAATGCAGTGAAACAGCCCGGCCTCGCACCTTGTTACCCCATTTAAAGAAAATTTCCCCTTTTCCAAAAATTTTGGTTAGACCCTTTTCAATCCCCAAAAGCTAGGGTGGGCTTCTTATTTTTTTAATTTAAAAATCCAAAAACAAAAAAAACTAAATTACCATGTAATGGACAATCATTTTACCCATATTTTTGTAAAAAAATTTTGGGCATGGAAGTGGACTTAACCTTTAAATTCCCCCAAACAAACAAGTAACAAAAGGGTGAAAAAAACCCAAATGGATTTGCCCCCCGGCCCCAACATGCAATTAAAATTATAATTATAATATATCTTTATTAATTGAAAGTAGGAATCTTTATTGAGGCAATTATAGTATAGTAAAGAGGATAAAATGCTAGAAAACGCTGACGCATTTCAGACAGCACCTGTCCCTTGTTCCCCAAAACAGATCCCCGTACTGTATTTAAAAGCCATGTCCCGTTAGAATAAAAAGAATTTTTTTAAAATTAAAATTTTTCAAACCAAATTTTTTGTGCCAATTTTTCCCCCAAAATTTTTCCCCACATTTGATTTTAAATTTGGGGAAAGGGTTCCCCCCTATTCTTGTTTCTACAGAGCTTCAAATTTTATCCATAAATTTTTTAATCCCAGCTATAATGTTCAAAAGGCTCTCCGGGACCATTTAAGGCCTATTACTGATATAAAAAATTAGTGGGTTTATTGCCTTTAAAAGATAATTTTAAAACCCCTTGATCATCTTTGCACATGTAGACAAATTTAAAGACTTTTACCAAATACATTGCTTTTCTGATATTGCTTCCTTTCAAAGTTACAGCAGTTCTTATCTCTTGCTTTCATACATAAGTTTTTACGAAGGTTTTTAAACCCACCTCTTCTGTCCTTTCCTTTTGGGGCCAAAACCCCTCAGGAATGGGAGCCTGAAGTTTTGGGGAAAAACCTCTACAGCCTGGCCACAGCCCGAACAGTGCGTGAGAGCCTGAAGCTGGCTGTGAAGAGCAGGCTCTGTGAAACAGCATAGTAAGGAAACCCCATTCTTTGCTTTCCAGATACAGCTCCAAAGCTGTTTTGGGAAAGGCTGGTCTCGATTTTCAACTTTATTTCCCAAATTTTGGTTTTGGGGGCCCCAGGCCCTCTCTGGAAGTGGGGCCCAAAAAAATTTGAACCCACCAAAGCCTGAATAACCTGAACCCGGAATGGGATCTGAAGCTTAAGAAACCCCCACCAACCTGAAACAGGAAGGGGACCTGAAGCTGTAAAAAACCACCCACAGGCCCCCGAACCCGGAATGGGAACATAAAAATGTAAAACCAACCATAGCCTTTAAAAAGGAAAGGAAGCATAGAACTGTAGAAAACCTCCCAAAAGCCTGAAAGACTAAAGTGGGACCTGAAGCTGTAGAAAACCCCCTAAAAACCCCGAAAAGGAATGGGGGCCTGAACTGTAGAACCATTCCCCCAGCCTGAAAAGGAAAGGGAGCCTATAACTTTTAGAACCCCCCCCAGCGGAACAGGAAATGGTAGCCTCTAGCCTTTGTAGGGAAACCCGGGCCCACGCGTGAACAGGAAAAGGAAGGCCCCGAAGCGTAGAACGCCCACAACCGACCAGGGAAAAAGGGGGCCTGAAGCTGTAGAATCACCCACACTTAAAAAGAAGTGGGAACCTTTAAAGCTGTTAAAAACCCACCCACGCCTAAACAGGGAAATTTGGGGGGGCCCAAGCGTAGAAACTGTCCACAAACCCAAACATCAATGTGAGCCTGAAGCGGCTGTGAAAGCTGCTCTTGAAACAGCATGGTAAAAAAACTCCATTCTTTGTTTTCCCCGGTTTTCGCTGCTGTTTGGTAGTGGGCTGTGTCCCGGGATTACAGCCAGTTTCCCCCCTTTATTTTTTGGGGGCCTTTTTTTACGGTGGTTAGTTGGATAAGGGAAAGTTCAGATGCTATTAACAGGGAAAGTTTGTCTATACTGGTAAATTTTTAATTATTCCCCCGCCATAAACCCCATGGGACCTATAAATAGAAACCCGCGCGGCCTACTCTGGTTACCCTAACTGAACCACATTTCAAAAATGGCAAAATTTTTGTTTCTATCTTGGGTTTCCCGTTTTTATTTGCATATTTTTTTTTGTGTTTTTCTTTTTTTGAATTAATTTAAAAATTATTATTTTCATTTTCTATTTTTTTTTAACAATTTTTTTTACTTTTTTACCCTTTTTACTTTTTTCTTTTTTCTTTTGTTGACTTTTATTACTTTAAACAACTCTTCATTCTTCAGCTTCAAAAAAAAATTTTCCCCCCGGTTTTGAAAAAAAGATCTACCAAATAATCCGCGCCTGGAAATACGGGGGCCCTCGACGCCGCCTTCCCTTAAGCTTTTAAAAGTAACGGAATCCTATGAAGAATAACTATACTAAAAAAAACAGCCAGGAATTTAAATGACCCTTCAAACCCTGAAAAAATGAGAAAGCTTTTAATCGTCAGCAGCTTGTAAAATGATCTTTCCCAATTAGCTGTCTAGACTTATCATCGATGCTCAGTTTTTTTTTGAAGACCCACCCAAAAAACAAAAGCTATTTGGGTGTCCAAAACCTTAATTTAGGGGGTGGAGGGAAATTCATTGTTCTCTGTATACATGCTCATGTACCGGCATCAAGTCCTTGATACATCTCCATTACTGTGACTCCTCACAGCAGCAGTCAGGGGGTAAGCTCCCCGAAATTTCCTTTGGGGAGAAACCTTTCCCTTTACTCCCTTTTTTTTTAAAAACCTTTTTATTTACTGGCACCAGCAAGACCCTCAGGCAAAATTTTTAAGGGGAGAACCCCGAGTCAAAGGTTATTCCCAATTTTTAGCCCTTTTATTAACCCCCACAAGGCCTGTCAATTTTAAAATTCAGATTTAGCAAATTTCACTCAAATAAAAAGCCCTGCTAAACCCCCGGGGGACGGGGGCCCCGCTCCCAATGTTTGCAAATGATGGAAAAAGCAAAAAGGTCACAAAATTTTCCCCCGGGTTATCGAAAAACTCTATTTACCTTATATATATGGAAATGTAGGAACGGACCGAGCGCCGGCTCAGGAGGGATTCTGTGGGGTTCTTACATGATTTAATTGAAGTAAAAGATGATCGGGGTAAAGAGTATTATAGAATATACAATGTCTAAAAAAAAGAGCTTATATCACAGGGCCCTTTTTAATATTCCATGAAAAAAAACCTTTTACTATCTTTCTTTTTATTTTCTTTTTTCCCCCCAAAAATTTTTCTATTTCATTTATTATCTTTATTTCTTTTATAAATCTATCAATTTTTTCCCTATTTCTATTTTAATCTATCTATCTTCTATCTATCTACCCATATCTTTTCACTCTATTCTTTATCATCTATCTATCTATTTTTCAATCAAAAAAATATCTATTATCTATCTATCAAAAATCTATCTATTTCTATCTTTTCTGTCTGTCTGTCTTCTAATATTTTATCTATGTACAATCAATCAATCAATCAAAATCATCATCTATCTTTTTTCATATCTAATTTCTATTTTCATTACTTTTTCTATCTATCTAATACTATCTATCTATCTATCTATCTATCTATCTATCAATTTTCTATCTTACTTCTATCTATTATTTTTCATCTATTATCTATCTATCTATCTATCTATCTATCCATCTATCTATCTATCTATCTATCTATATAAATCCACCTAGAGAGTACCACAATCAGGAATATTCAACAGGTAAAAATTAGAAAAACATCAAATGACTGCAGCACTCCAAAAAAAAAAAAAAAAGACAAGGTTTATTTCGTACATTCTAAGTTTAGACAAAATAAGAAGCGACCCTGGATGTTTATCTTTCTATTTCATACCTATCAATGCCTTTTCTATCTATCTATCTATCTATCTATCTATCTATCTATCTCATATCTATCTATCTATCTATCTATCCATTCATCTATTTTTATCTCAAATCTTCTTCTATCATCTTTTCTTTTATCTTTTTTCATTTTTCATCTATCAATTAAAACTATCTATCTATCTAAATCTATCTATCTATCTATCTATCTATCTATTCTTTTATCTATCTATCTATCAACCAATCTATCCTATCTATCACCCACCCATATTCTTTTTCATCTCATATCTATCTATCTACCTATCTATCTAATCTTACTACTATTCTATCTATCACCTCAATCTATCTTACCCATAAATCTTCTATTACTATCTATTTCTATCTAATCATCTATCTATCTATCTACTATCTATTTCTATCTATCCTTTTACAGTGGGAAAAAAGTAACGCCACAATTTAATTTCCTTTTTCCCCTTAAGACAATAGAGCACCGTAATTACATCATATTCGCCTCAAACTATGAGAGACAAAATAAAAAATAAATCCGGGAAAATCACTTTGGGGCTTTTGGAAAGGTTTATGGCAAATTAGGGTGGAAATAAGTATTTGGTCATTACAAAAAACAGGTTTTCTGGCTCCACAGCCCTGTAACTTCTTCTTAAAGGGGCCCCTCTGTCCTCCCTCATTCCTTATAATGCACCTGTTTAAAATTGTTATCAGTATAAAAGAAACATGTCCACAACCCCCCTCACATCCAAATTTCCACTATGGTGAAAACCAAAGAGCTGCCGAAGGACACCAAAAAAAAAAATTTGTGCCCTGCACCAGGCTGGGAAAAGATTCTGCTTACCCAAGCATTGGGTGTAAGAAATAAATTTGGGGGAGCAAAATTGGAAAATGGAAAGACATAAAACCCCATGATAATTCCCTCCATTGGGCTCCCAGGGAAAAAATCTCACCCCGTGGGGTCAAAATACGGGGGGGAAAAAACCCAAAACCGGGGGGACCTATGAATACCTCAGAGAGGGGACCAACGTAACAAAGGTACCATCATTAAACAACTACCCCCCCAAGGGGACCAACCCTGCAGTGCCAGACGTGTCCCCCTGCTAAACCAGTACATGTCCGGGGCCGCCAGGGACTCAAAACCTGCATTTGCCAGACGTGCCCCCCTGCTTAAGCCAGTACATGTCCAGGCCTATTGAAGTTTGCTAGAGAGCATTTGGATGATCCCGAAGAGTATTGGGAGAATGTCATATGGTCAGATGAGACCAAAGTAGAACTGTTTGGTAGAAACGCAACTCGTCGGGTTTGGAGGAGAGAGAATGCTGAGTAGCATCCAAAGAACACCAGAACTACTGGGAAGCATGGGAGGGAGGGGGGCAACATCAGGCTTTGGGGATATTTCTCTGCAAAGGGACCAAAATGACTGATCCGTGTACATGAAAGAAGGAATGGGGCCATGTATTGTGATATTTTGAGTGCAAACCTTCTTCTATCAGCAAGGGCACTGAAGATGAAACGTGGCTGGGACTTTCAGCAAGACAATGATCCCTAGCAAACTGCCAGGGCAACGAAAGAGTGGCTTTGTAAGAAGCATCTCAAGGTCCTGGAGTGGCCTAGCCAGTCTCCAGATCTCAACCCCACAGAAAACCTTTGGAGGGAGTTGAAAGTCTGTGTTGCCCAGCGACAGCCCCAAAACATAATTGCACTAGAGGAGATCTGCATGGAGGAATGGGCCAACATACCAGCAACAGTGTGTGCCAACCTTTATCTTATGGTCATCTATCTATCTATCTATCTATCTATCTATCTATCTAATATCTATCTATCTCATATCTATCTATCTATTTATTTATTTACCTATCTAATATCTATCTATCTATCAAATTTCTATCATCTATCTATCTATCTATCTATTCTATCTAATTTTCTATCTATCTATCTAATCATTATATCTATATTCTACTATCTATCTATCTATCTATCTATCTTTTATATCTCTATATCAAATTTTATCATTCTGTCTGCCCGTCTGTCTGTTTGTCTACCTCAGTCTGTATGTCTAATATGCTGACATCATGTGAGATGTACCACCTACATAAAAATTGTACAGACCAACTTCCCTCTTCACTGCAGCTGGAAAACCTAAAAAGCATAGCCTTTTTCATCAGAATAATGTCACCTTTCATGCCTCGAAAGTTGTTCAGGAACAAGGAACATGACAAACAGATCAAGGTGCTGCCTTGGTCTCTAAATGGTCTTCCCTAAATCTTTTTCTGATAAATGTAAAAAATATTTATTTTGTTAGTGACATGACACGCGATTAGGATTACATGACTATGCGCTGAGTTGCTTAACAACATCATGGCTTAGATTTAAAAGTGTTCCTAGATTTCAGCAGCATAATTTAAATTAGGATTCACAACGTATTATGTAAAAATGGCTTCCTCATGACTTCCACATGGGTTCTGTCCTCTGGCAAAGTTCCCTAGCAAGTCCCCCAGTTTCCACCCTTAGGGTTACACACATCCCCTTCTTGTACATTTATTAGTATAAGAGTGACGCTCAACTGGTTGATGAATTGGGTGGGAAGAGACAGAAGATGAGGGGCAGACATGTTTGTGTGGAGGGTGTAGTGACAGCGGGGTTATTGTTGGTTGGTTATTGTTGAAGAGATGGGTTTTCCGGTTGCGTTTGAACCTGGTGAAGGTGGACGAGAGTCTGAGGTGTTGGGGCAGTGAGTTCCAGAGTGTGGGGAAAGCACAGGAGGAGTCTTGGAGACGGTTATGTGAGGAGCTGATAAGAGGAGAGCTGAGGAGAAGGTCCTGTGAGGAGTGGAGATTACGTGAGGGGAGGTATCTAGAGATTGAGGCAGAGATGTTTGGATGGAAATGTTATGGAGAGCCTTGTAGGTCATGGTTAGTAACTTGAAGTGGTTTCACTGAGCAATGGGAAGCCTGTGAAGGGATTGGCAGAGAGGAGAGGCAGAGGAGTAGCTAGGGGAGAGGTGAGTCAGATGGGCAGAAGAGTTAAGGATGGTTTAGAGGGGAGTGAGGGTGCTAGATGGGAGGCCACAGAGAAGAATGTTGCAGTAGTCTAGTTGGGAAATGACAAGGGCATATACTAGCATTTTTGTGCTATCAAAGTTAAGAAATGAGTGGATTCGGGAGATATTTTTCAGGTGGAGGCGGCAGCAAAGGTGAGGGCTCAGATGTGTGGTTTGAAGGACAGAGAGGAGTCAAAGATTATCCCAAGGCAGCGGACTTGTGGAATCCTAAAAATTGAGTTGTCCGACTTTTCAATGTTGGTTTTTTTTCCGCCAAATTTACATTCAGAAAACAAGTCACATTCATCTCTATGGGGTTTTGGACACAGAAGAGTGTCACGTTTTCACGGAGGGTAGTGTACCCACTGTGCCAATAATGGTCTTACTCTAAGGGGGGCATGACTAAGCAGCCATTGGGTTCTTCACAGAGCCTTTGATAATAAGGATGGCTTACACCCTATAGCCGCTAGGTGCTACCCCATAGTGTTCCCAGGCAGTGGCAGGTCAAAGCACCAATGTAGGCACTACACTGACAGAGGACCAAAAACAAAAGACAAGGAACCAGAAGACATGCCAGGTACTGTAGTAAGGAAACATAGGGTAAACAAACGGAGGCCAAGATGCAAACAACACCGACTAAGAACACTGGACAAACAAGGTATTGATGACACAGAACAGGGACATAAATGGGAACAGAGACTAGACAAAGAGCTATTGACAAGGCTGAGAACATGGACTAGGACTGTAGCTAAGAGCAGAGGCCAAGAACCAGATAGACAAGGACTCAACAAAACACAGACCAGACAGAAAAGATCCAAGGCAAACAGGACAGAAAATAAACTAGGACACAAACTGGAAAGGACCCAAGTACAGCAGACATGCTAAGAGGTGAGGGAGAGACTGCTAAATAAAGCTCCAGGTGGAAGAGGATTGACTAAGGAAGCCATACCCAGTTGGACCTACAGAAGTTAAATAAAAGCAGGATGCAGTGTCCCCTATTACCAGGAGGCTCAGAAGCGGCAGCATGGCCAGACAGACAGGAAAAGCCACATGGCAAATGCAAGGCAGGTCATTAGTAACCGTGAGCATAGCAGCGCGACAAAGAGTTGTCATGTACACAAAGCATTATTTGCATTGGCGGAAGAATAGATATGAAGCTCCTATCTCGTTCATACCATGTGCAGCCAGGGAATTTTTGCCAGCCCTCTTCAAATCCCTTTTAATGTCCTTAGACTGTGCTTTTAGTGGCAACACTGGGCATGCTTTTAATTGTGGAGTTAGTATTTTAGAGCACATTGTAGTTGAATTGATTTCCCAGAATATCCATGTAACACCGCACGCTGCAGTCTGACGCCTCTCGTGCCGCGGTTTTGAGGAGCGAGCGGCCACGGTCCGGGCTTCCGACCCCAGGCGCAGCCATCCACAGCACGTGTCTACTTACCTGGCCGTGTCCTGCTTCCTCCTCAAGCGGCACGCTGCTGTCACTACTCCTGCCCTTGCCCGTGCTAGGGACGCACGCGAGCAGCTCTCCTGGATTTAAAAAGACAGTACATTACAGGCATTCCCTTTCCACCTATGTCGTTTGGACATGGGCTTTATAGGGATTCCTCTTCCTGCTTTCTGCGCCCAGTTGTTGGTGTCCATTCTCTAGTGACGTCCTTGTGTGCTCTCTAGTGAATACCTTTTCAGTTCCGTTAAGCGTTCCTGGTCCTGCCTACGTCTATTGCTTATGTCTGTTGTGCTGATCTTCATCTGCCATGTTCTGTCCCTGCCTGGCCTGCTCTCCCTGGCTTTGGTTCCACGCTCCGGTGGGCCCCGTGTCTATTCTACCTGTTTCGGCTGTCACTGCTGGGTCCTACGTCAGGGGTAGTGACCTGAGGGATTCCCTGCGGCAAAGTCCGTCCTGCCTTGCGGTGGGCTCCGGTGAATAAAAGGGGCTCCTAGACTCCGCTCCCCAATGTAGGGTACGCCAACTCCAGAGGATTCACCTCCACTAGCTGAGCGACCGTGACAATCCAAAGGTAAAAATGGTGGTGGATTATTTTTTTATAATTGGTCCCTGAAAGTTGTAATAAAGGGAGAGTCACTGGAAAGAGGCCCTGGATATTCTGCTGTAACTCCCATTAGGATGACGCAATCTGAACCAAAAAGATCTGCTTCCATATTTGTAATCAATTGTATTAAAGGCAATGATTTCTGTTTTCTGCCAGAAATGTTCAAAAGAATTTCATGATGGATGTTTTCCTTTAAATCTTCCACAGTACAAAGCTTGTTCTTATAGACATTTAATTTGAACATACCCCAAAGAAAGAAATCTGGTGGTGTCAGATCCAGTAACCGTGGTGGCCAAGGCCAACTTGAAATTACCCTGCTGCTGAAAAAAGACTACATTTCCACCATGCTTCGTGCCACATTGCTTGTGGGTTGTAGGTTTCCACAATGAAGGCGTGCTGCTCAATACAGTCCACCACCACCCTGAGAAGCCAGTGACTGAGTGGAGGGGGACGGAACATGCAAGGAAAAAATAGCAATAGAATTGCATTGAAACAAGGGGAGGTAGAATAAAATAATATCTAACATTTATTTTAATCTTCCATAAATAACAATAAGCACAAAGTGGCAAAGAGACCAAAAAAAAGTCGCATACGCATTTCCAGCACTAAGGGCCACATGTATGAACACTTTTTTGCCCACAGGTTACTATGGGCAAAAAAAGTGAGTTTTAGACCTAAATTGTTTTCATACATGTGGAACTAAATGTGCTCCAAATCATACAGCCCACCACCTCCCGATAAGTCAGTGACGTAGTGAAGGGAGACAGGATATGCAAGATAAAAAGAACAGTAGTAGAACAACATTCAAGCAAGGAGAGGTAGGATAAAATAATGCCAAACCTTTGTTTTAATCTTCCATAAATAACAATAAGCACAGAGTGGCAGAGAGACAAAAAAAATCACATACGCGTTTCGAGCACTAAACGTTCTATAAATCATACAGTCCACCACCAGCCTGATGAGAAGTCAGTGACTGAGTGAAGGGGGAAGGAATTTTCCCCTGAAAGTTTCAAACGGAGATTAAACATTTCGACAGCTGTGCGCCGTCTACCTCATTTCTCCGACGTGTTTGAAGTTCCATAGATTGTTGGCGCACATCATAATGATGTTTAATCTTTATTGCTTACATCTCCCATTTTTGGGGAGAGGGCCATTTTGGCGAAAGGCCCCCCCCATTCCCCCCCCCCCCCCCCCCCCCCCCCCCTGAAAGTATCAGTTGAATTTATGGGTTTTTTGATGGGAGTTTGGGCGAAAATTTTCAAAATTCGACCCGGTCACTTCGCCAAATTTTTTCCGGACAAAATTCTTTTTCTTTCCCAAAATTACTTGGAAAACAAATTTCCCTTTTTAAAAAAAAGCAGTTTTTTCCAGGCTCCCACAGAGTCTGCGGGGTTTGCTGTAAAAACGTGTTTTTCCCAATGTTTAAAAATATGCAGAGGGAGTTTGGGTTTGGTTTTCATAAAATTGTTGTTTTTTTGTATAAACACGCAAAATGACTGCCGTCCGCTCTTAGTTTAGCTTCACTAAAAAAATTTCCCCTGGGCATTTAAAAGAGGGCAAAATGGACCAAAAAACTCAAGGGGAAAATGTAGCCTGATAAAGTCAGGGCCAGGGAATGCGGGAAAAAAAAAAAAAGCTGAAAAGCTCAGGTGGAAAACATTAGGGGACAGTGTGGGGGGGTGCGGCGGCCAGCCACAGCAGAAAGGGAGGTCAGGCAGTGGCACAATGACATTCTGGGGTTTGGCAAAACACGGGGGGAAAAAGGCCACAAAAGGGGCCCCACAATGGACTGGGAGGGGAGGCCCCGGGCCCCGGAAACCCGTATGGGGTTTCAGGCAGTGGCAAAATTTGACTTTCTGGAGGTTTGGCCCCCCCAAAAACGGGAAAGGAAGCCCAAAATGGCACAATAAACACAGTGTGGAAAGGTCAGGGACAGAGAAAGCTTTTGAGATCAGGCAGGGGGAAAAAGTCAATTCTGGGGGGGCCCCAAAACAGTATTAGGCCACAGGTGGCACAATGATACAGTGGGAGGTCCGACGCAGCAGCAGGGAAAATCAGGGCAGTGGCACAATGCCCTTTTCTGGAGGGGGAAAAAAACGTTTTTAGGCCACAGGGGGCCCTTTCCAAGTGTGGAGGTCAGGGCCCGGGGGAACCGTATGAGGTGGGAAAAAAGTGGCACAATGACATTCTGGAGGGGGCCCAAAACATTTTTGGGGGCCACCGGGAGGGCCCCAATGATTCAGGTGGAGGTCACGACAAAGCGGGAAAGATGGGGTTAAGGGCAGTGGCAAAAATGACATTCTGGAGGAGGAAAAAACATTAATTAGGCCACGAGTGGCACAATCACCCCAGTGGGGAAAGGTCAGGGGGCGGGCAGATTATGAGGTCAGGCATTTGGGAAACAATGACATTTGGAGGCGGCCCAAAAATTTATTAAAGGGACCCAAACAAAAAGTGGAAAAAATGATACAGTGTGGAGGTAACGACAGCAGAGCTTGAGATCGGGCAGTGGCACAATGACATTCTGGGGCGGAAAAACCTGTATTATGCCAAAAGAGTGGCAAAGGGATACAGTGGGGAGTAGGGAACAGCACCCAGCAGGGATCGGGCCCTTTTTGGCAAAATTGAATTTGGGGGGCGGCAAAACAGTATTAGGCCACAGAGGGGGCACAATGTTTACAGTTGGGGGTTTCAGGGACAGCAGCAGCATGAGATCGGGGCAGTGGAAAATTTGACTTTTCTGGGGGGGGGCCAAAAAGTTTTTGGCCACAGAGTGGCACAATCACACAGTGTGGGGGGGTTCCCGGCGGGCAGCATTTTGAGATCGGGCAGGGGAAAAAGACATTCTGGAGGGGGGTTTTAAACTTTTATTAGGCCATAGAGGGGCCCAAAAATGATACGTGTGGAGGCCCACGACACCAGCACCCTGAGATGGGGCAGTGGAAACAATGAATTTCTGGGGTGGCAAAAAAAAAAGGAGGAAGCCACAGGGGGCAAATGTTTTGAGAGCGGGAGGGTCCGGCGGGCACCCAGCATGAGGCGGGCCAGGGCACAATGACACAGTGGGGGAGGCCCATGGCAGCAGCCCACGGGCGCAGCTTAAAGGCCCGACAGTGGACAAGCCCACAGTTTTGGATGTCCCGGAAACAGAAAAACCGCAGCAGCAGAAAGGGGGTCTTTAGAGTGTGGGGTGGGGTGGAAATCCCAGTCCCTGGTAAAGAGGGTTTGGGTAGGCAGATGGAGAAACTGTCAGCAGATGTGTGGCATCAGGCGGGGGGGGGCAGCAGAAAAGTGGTGGGGGCAGGTGGGGTTTTGGGCCCCAAAAACTGGGGGCCAAAGGGCATTGGTGTGTGGAAATTTTTGGCCGATCCACCCCTATTAATTTGACAAAGGTCGTCGTTCCACTTTTCCCCCGGGGAAACAAGCGGGTTCTACTTGGGGAAAACAATGGCCCCCGCCGAACTGAAAAAACCCGCTCGATGCCACATACTGGCCGGGCCCAGGAAAGCTTCTCCACTGCAAACTCGGCAAAGGGTTGGGGGAAAAACCATCCAGTTTGGTTTGCCCGGGGGTAGTCCAGGGGGAAAAATTTTAAAAATAAATTTTTTTGAGGTTTTGGCCCAGAGTGCTTTCCAAGTAGGCCAAAAACCTTTTGGTTTTCGGGGGACTGCTCCAGGTCCTGCTGCTGTTTGCTGGGGGGCCCTGCCCTTCCTCACTAGGGGGGGGAAGGGAAGCGCTCATCATTTGATTAAGATTTGGGTTTAAATATTTGAGGGAAAGCTGGTACTGGTCCTCCCCCCCACCTTTCCCCCCCCAGAAAGCCGGGGGCAGAAGTCCCTTTGGGGGCGGGGGAAAACCCCCGGTCAGACCTGTCAGAGGAGGGAGTCCGCCCCTAGGGGGCAGCCAACTGATTACGGAGGATTTTCCCCTTTTTTTTTTTAGTATTTGATTTTGGGTCTTCCCTCTCATTTTGGGGGGGAAAAAGGCCCCCATTTTGGACCGGTAGCAAAGGGTCCCAAAGGGTGGAGACCCGAAGTCATCCTTGCCTTGGATGTGTTATTCGGCTGTACTAGCCAGGCAAAAAAAGGCAGGGCTGCGGGCCTTTGCACAAGTGACCCGAGGGGCCCCCTGCCTCCATTTCCACTGTATCTGCCACGGTGTTTGGGGGGGGTTCATCTGCCTCGTTTTTCCTCATCTCCATCCCCTCCTCCAGTGCCCCTGCTCCTCCCCCTTTGTCACCTGGGGTAGAAAATCCACTAATTTTCCCGCCCAATGCTTCTAAACCCCCAAGGGTTCCCCCTTCCTCATTTCAGTCCCCACCGGGACTATGTGGCCTTTGAGATGTGTCGGCCACGTCTCCAGCCCCCCCCCAAAGAATATTTTTCCCAGCTTCTGTTCCAGGCATGAAGCAGGGGGGAATGTTGTTTTTCTCCGTATTAATTTGGGGCCCGGCAATGAAAAAATAACGCCCGCCTCCTCAAAGGGCCCCTCAACAAACGGCAGGTGTCACGCAGGGAGCTGCCACTGGTTTGACATAAAAAGTTCCCACGGGGGAGTACTTCTCTCTGCCTGGATCCCCAAAAAAATCTTTTTAAAGGGCCCCTTTCCCCTTGTTTAATACGTCGGGTCCAAAATGTGCAGGTGGAATTCCGGGCGGGGTGGAAACATCGCATATCAGGGGTGTTGGGGGGGCCGTTCTGCCGCTGCAACTCGAGGGGGTGTTCCTGGTTTTGTACGAATGGTAAAGTCCCTGCAAAATTTTTCCGGGCCCTTTTCGAATTTTCTGAAAAATCGGGGAAAGGGATTTTCAGGTTTTTTTTTAAAAACCAGTTTAAACATTTTGGGGCCAAACCCAGGGCGAATGGACCTTCCCCCTTTCGGTGCGGGCCGGAACCCCAAATGTTCCTCCCATTGCCCGTAACCCAGGGTTTCCCGTTTTTTTGGGGGCGGTTGGTGCGGAAAAAGGGCCACACATCGATTTTTGCTGATGACGCAAAAAGAAAAGTTCCCCCCCTGTGTAAACTTCGTTCGCGGGGCCAAGGGGCCGGTGTAAAAATGGGTGACACCGTGTGCCTTTCACATGTGGAAATTTTTGGGGAAAGGTTATTGGGGAGGCTGAGATGGTGGTGGGGGTGGAAGAGGGGGGAGGCGGACATTGGCGCAGGTGCAGAGCAGTTTGACAACGTGGAGGGGAAAACGGGGTCTCCTGCCCAAAGTTGTTGGTTTTGCGGGCTGGAAGCACTCTTCCCCCCAGTGGGCCGTAAAGGACATGTATTGGGCCGGGACCGTTTGTTACAGCTCCAGAGGGGCCGCGTGCCCTTTCACCATGGAACAAACCGTTTAAACTAAGGGGCTGGGCCCACCTTCTGTTCTACTTTTTTAGGGGAAGGTGGGTACTGTCTTTTTGGAAAAAAAAAAATTATGGCTTGGAAAATTCCAAATTTTGGCTCGGCACAAGCCATTAGTTCCCCTGAACGGTGCAGAGTCCACCTTTTGGGAAAAGGGGGGACTGCCCGTACCCCAAAAACTTGGACAGGAGCATTTGGGCAAATGTTTCACCTTTTTGGTTTGGGTTTGGAAAATATGTTGTCCTTTGCAATCGCCTCGGCGAACGACTGCTGGGGGCCATGAGGGAGCGAGGGCAGGAATCTGGCCGGGAAGAAAAGTTTTCCCAAAGAAACAAAACCCCCCTTTTTTCCCCAGAGGTGGTGGGAAACCTTGCTGGCTGCAATGGCATGCATACCACTGGGCGCCTTTCTGCTGCTGCTGTTGCTGCGGCGGGAAAGGGTTGGGCCCCACATCTGACCCCGTTTTTCCCAGGGCCCCACGGATGGTGAGCTTTTCATTTGTTGACGCGGGGCCGTTTGGGGCCCAAAGGTTTTGCTCCCTGGCCAAAGCTTTTACTTTCTGCCCAACCCGGTTTTAATATACCATATTGGGTCCTCCGGGGGTTTAGCAAAGAACTGCCCACCGCCGAGTATCGGATTTTTCCCCCAAAAGGGTCCCCACTGAGTGACTTGCCGCCCCCTGCCTCGCTGAGCCCTGTGTCTGCACTTTCTTGGACCCCGGAAGAGGGTTTTTTACCCCCTGGGCCCCTTGGCTCCCGACCCCCCACACTGCTGCTATCCTGCTGCTCACGGCCAAAACGACCCAAAATTGCTCGGGTTGCACTGATGCCCGCGCGCAAACTGACGCCCTTTTCTTCCTGACGATTTTTGGAAAGCCCTTGCCTCAAACCCCCCTCCAAAGTGCGGTGGCTACATCTTTATCTATTTTTGTTTCCCTCGTCACTGCCCCGTCCCCATCACCCGGGCCCTTTGGATCCGGGGCTGACCTCCCCACAACTGACCCCCTTTCCACTTTCCAACTATACTTTGCCGCCTACTGCAAGAAGCAGGGCGATATTTGGCCCCCTTTCTTCGCCCGCCAAGTAGCTGCTGACTGCCCCCCTCAAAAATTTCATCCTGGCTTTTTAGTGGCGCTGAAACCCAGGGCCACTTTGGGGAAACTTTTGGCTGGGGAACCGGGATGGGGCAAGGCGGGGGAGGACAGGGGGGGGGGGCCCCTGACCCGCTCCCGGGGGAAAGCCAAAAATAATTTTTTTTTGTCTGAGGTTCCCCCCGAAATCTTGGTTAAGGGGTTTGTCAGATGTTTATCTGGGGGGGAAGAGGATGACCTAGTCAAACCCAAACCCAAGGGAACCCTTGGGTTTTTGAAAACAACACCCGGCCCCTAGTTTAAAAACGGCAGTTGTGGCCTCACCGGGGTGACCCCTGCTGGGACTCCCCTTGCTGTGCTGCGACCCGGGCCTTTCCAGGAATGTTTGTGCCACTGCCACTCGCAGGTGCAGAGGCCTGCCAAACCTTTTCTGTCTGACTATGTTTGTTCAAAATGTACAGACCCCCTTTTTTGATGATGAATTTTCTTTTATTTTGATTAAAATATACACCTGTTTTTGACTCCAAATGAACCCGTAACAAGCTTGGGTAACCCTTTTGGGTATAAATTGCGCCCAAAATTGGCCAGGAAAAAAAGTCTTGTATTTTGTCATTTTAAAAACAAAAAGGGGGTGTTTTTCTAAATTTTTAAAAACACAAAAAAAGCTTTTAAATTTAAACCCTTTGGACATTTTAAATTTGGGTACATGAAAAATGTATATATTTTGGCGTTGAAAAAAAACGGGTTTTTTTTTTGTCATCACACCAGCAAAACAACTCTTAATTAACCCCTGGTGTAAAATTGGGGCCAAAGAATTGGCCGCACCAAAAATAGTAGCTTTGTAGGTGGGTTTCAAATTTGGGGTTTTCTACGCCACAAAAAAGAGATTCAGTTTTTTAATTAACCCTTTTCTTGGGGTTTAAATTTTTCTAAAGGAAAAAAATTTTTTATATTTTGGCCCTTTGGAAAAAAGACGGTTTCTTGGGGTCAGCACACCCGCAAAAAAAACGCTTAATTTAAAACCCCCGGATGTAAATTGCGCAATAAAAATTGAAACAGCCAAAAAGAAATGGGGATTTGCATTGTAAAAACGCCCGTTTCTTTAAAAGAATACAAAAAGGGAAAAAAGGGTTGATCCCACTTGGATAATTTAAGTATATTTCAGCTGGGAGTGGACGCCCCACTGGATTTAAAATCCCAAAACCCCAAAAAAAATTTGGGAAAAAGAACATTAAGGGAAAAAGTCTCTGAGGGCAAGTAGACACCCCCCAAAAAACGCTGTTTTTAAAAAACAAATTTTTCAGGGGAAGAAACTATTTTATGCCGCGGCCAGCCCCACCCCCGATTTAGCCCCAAATGAGGGAGGGGTGAGCTCCCCGGGGCGCGCCCGGGGCTTATTTTAGTTCGGGTGACGTTTTTACAGAAACCCCTGGTCTTGATTGGCTTCATCTCTGCACATGTCATGCAGGCTATGCCTTTTCCTCCCAAAAGGGCCCTTTTCCCCATTTTTGCGCCCGGTGCTCGCAGCCATTTATCATTCAAAAAAAACAAATTGTTCCCCCCGGGAAAACCCCAAAAGGGTTGATTCGTTTCCCAACCCAAGTTTTCCCGAAAATTTAAAACGAATTCCACCCTTTGTTTGTTTCGATTCGCCCTTTTCTTGTAATAAACAGCTATTTTAGTTGGGTGTTTTTACTTCACAAAAAGCCCGGAAACAGTGCTATATCTGACGATTTTTCCCCCCTTTTTCTCTGGTGGGCTTTTTTCACAGCCGATTTTGCCCCCATTTGCCCCTTCTGACCTGTTGGATAAGATTTTCCTGGTTTCCTTTTGGGGGTTTGGGATCCCCAGGGGTTTGCCCCGGGCGACTGCTCCACATGATGTTGCATGTCGTTGATTTGGGTTTTTTTCCCCCAACATTTCTGGGTTTGGGCCTTTTTCCCCTGAAAAGGGGGTTTTAAAATTGGATCCTGTGTTTCCCAAAAATTTCCCCCCATCTTTTAAAAAAACAAAATTTTGAGGGGGTTTTCACAAAAAACTTGGGCCCCCAAATTTTTAATAATGTTTCGGTCAAAAAACCTTTTTTTCTCATAGTAATCTGTGGGCAAAAAAGTGAGTTTTAGACCTAAACAGTTTTCATACATGTGGCCCTATGTTTCTTCCGAAATTCACTATGACATTATTGGTGACCCAAAAGGTTCACACCATGAAGTTGCTCAGCTCAAAATTTTCCACCACCATCCTGATGAGAAGTTGAAGTAGCTTCAGTGAAGCAGGACGGGATATGCACCTAGAAGTTGCAAACAGAGGTTATACATCAAGACAGTTATCCAACACTTACCTTATTGCACCAACGGAGGGTCGGGGGCATTTCGGCTTGCTTGAAGCCCCATATACTAAATAGCACATTGCACTTTGTTTCATTCTGATTGGTTTACCCTATCAAGAGCTATTACAAAATATTCGGGTCCTCTATTGAGTGAATCTCTCATATTTCATATATTTCATTCATTGTATAACCTGAAACCTGTTATGAAGCTTGAAACACTATGAAATAATCCATAGGATCACATGCATCAAACATGTGATATTTTGCATTGAAAGTTACCTTTACAATAATAAGCAGTGCTTATGCACAGCACATTTCGTGGTTTCCTATCGGGTTACCAGAATTCGGAAACTAACTGTAAGCTAAATCTCGATCTCCGATTCAGTCCATTTGATGCACAGTAATACACTATACCGTGACGCACCGTCTAGGGCGGTTCCTACTTGTGCATCATTCTATAGGGCCGTTTTGAGGTCATACTCACTCCCAATTGTATTAGATATCATTCCCGTCAGCCAAATAGCCTTAAGTAAAGTGTAAGTGGGATGTTTTTCATGCACATGCTCCCAGGAGAACATGAATATCCATTTTAATACTGAGACACAGCTGGTGTAACAGTGGAGTCAAGTGATTTTAGCTGTAAAATCTGATATTGCTTAGTATTCACATTATACTCGATGATGTGTTGTATGACTCCTTATTGATTTGCTTGCTAAATTGTGGTCTTTTGATCCAAAAGCAACAGGCAAACAAAAAGTCAAGAATTCCCATCGGAGCTTGTGTTTGTTCCAAGCTTTACGAATGTGTTGCAGATGGTTCTTATCTAGTCGGTTGAGATCCAAGACCTAATCTCATAAAAGATTATAGATTTCCTTTATTGTACATGCGATTATACCACAAATTATCCTTTCCTTGTGTTATTTTAGAAGTCCTCAAAGTAAATGATTCTGGTTTGTCTAATTATTGATAAGTACAAGTGATGTGGACATTACTTCTTTCATGTAGATTATGCTGTCTTCAATGGTTCTTATAGCATCTTAGAAAAGGGATATCCACAGAGAAGATGTGGGTGCAGAGAGTTGGTAAGTCCTGGGGCAATCATGGGCAAGTGCCTGGGTTCACTTGGAGGTGACCTAGTAGACATACTCTTGTGTTGTCAGGCTAATGGTTGATAAATGAGGAGGCCAAAATGGGCCTTTATATGTCTTAAATTGGACTTGTGGTTTAGATACCGATTGATCGGGTTCATTGGACCCCTAGGGAAGATGATGGTGAAGTTCCACTTTCTATCTATGCAGAATATTTGCACATTCCTTTTTATTGCAAAACAGTTGTTGCTATAATCTTTGCACACACAGGACCTATCATCCAATAGTATATATTAGGTCATTATTAATGTTGATAGTTCAGCACCTCATCAATTGTGCCAGGATATCTTTCAGAAATATGCAGCATCAGGTCTTCCAGAACCATGACCTTAAAGGTTTCTTTTCATCACATTTAGTGTTGAGCGATTAAATCGAAAAAAGTTGAAATCTCCCAGATTTTCACTAAAATCTTGGTTCTGCGATGAAGAGATTCTTCTTATCAATAATCGCCATTGCGGATTTCAATCACGGCATTCTCTGCGCTTCCTGCAGCTTTGGCGGCCATCCAATCAACGCAGAGCACAGGAGGGGGGGTTGAAGAACGTCACCAGTGGTAGGGATCTCATTGGCTGCTGAAATCCCATGACCTCGTTTTATCTATGTCACTTCACTTCCTGCTCAGCAGCATTAGCTTCCACACAGCGATCAGAACGGATAGCTGTCTCTCTGCGCAGCTTTTTTCAAAGCTAGTAGAGACTATTTCCCAGTTTTTGTTCTACTGAAAAGGGACCTTAATAAAGTAGTTAGCTTAGAGTACAGCAAGATTAGAGAATTCTAATTAGTATTAGTTAGAGATTTGGAAACAGCTCCAGTGCTCTGAATGGCATAGCTGCAGGGGGTTGGGGGTGTGGGTTGTTTCCTGGTTCGGGGGGCAGATCCTGCATCAGACATATTTCTCCTCTCAAGACGCTGTGAAATAGCACCAAATTTTTTTTCTGCGTTGCCAGCTGCAACCACAGTCTGAGTTATGGGTGTCCCTTTGTTGTGGGGTTCACGTCAGCATTTATATTACTCTTATTTCTCATCTTAAACCACGGTGAAATAGCACCCAACTTTATTTCTGCATTGTTAGCGGCCACCACAGTCTGAGTTACGGGTGTCCCTGTGTTGTGGGTTGCACGTCAGCATTCATATTACTCATATTTCTCGTCTCAAATCACGGTGAAGTAGCACGAAAAATGAACCTGGTGTTCCTCTCCCATAGACTCTAATGGGAATCGGAGATTAATCGCAATGGAGGATTGAAAATAGGCGAGATGATTCCCCAAAATCTGGAATCGACTCGAAGCAGATCATTGGCCGAAATGCTCATCATTAATCACAATGATTAGCCTTTATCATGTAAGGAAAGGTAAATGAAGACTATTATCAAATACATTGTTGTTCTGATTTTGCTTTGATCAGAAGATTAAGAAAATTGTATCTATTGTTAGCGTACACAAATTTCCCTTACTGACCACCTCTTTCTGCTCTTTCTCATTGCTCCAAAATGCCCTGTCTGACCATGGTGAGTCACTCCCTGTTAAGTCTTATCACCATTTTTATGGCATAGTTGATATGCCAATCACTGCTATAGAACAATCCACAGCCTGGCAAGGAAGTGTGAGTCTGAAGCTTGTTGTGGCTCTGTGAAACAGCATGGTGAGAGAACCCCAAGAAGAAGGAAACCAAACTAATGGTCCTTTTGTTACTCTTCTGTTTGTCTGTGAGACCTGGGTTACCTACGATTGAACCAGGAAGACTTTTCATAGATTCCATCAAGGCTTCCTGAAGATTCTGTGTACCAACTGGTAGGATAGCCATGACCATTCCATTGTCCTCACTGAGGCAAAGATGACCAGTATTAAAGCCCCATGATCTTACAAAACCAATTCCACTGCATCAGAATACTCAACACCCATCTGCCTGGAGAGGTTCCCTACTTTCAACTGAGCTGATACCAGAATACCTAGGTTGGACAAAGGAAATTATTCAAAGACACCATCAATACCTACCTTAAAAAGCCACAAATTGCCCCTGATAGGGCTGTATGATGAAGTGGCCTCTATCTCATTGGCCTCTCCAATGAGTTAGATGAAAGACAAGAACTAAAGGAGAGGCAGAAGAATCCAGGATTACAAAAGCAACTCCCAAACTAAACCTCTTGCCTCCACTGTCCAAAGATCTGTGGCTCAATCACTGGACCCCCTCAGCCATTGTAGAAACCATGAACAATCTTGATGGGCATCATTCTTATTTCAAGAGACCATCCATGATGATGGACAATCACCCAATAAGAAACAGACTCTAGTGGAAACTAAGGGACTCTAAAGTCAGATCCAGGTGGGGTTGTCGTTGTGGACTTCTTCAGCCCTTTATTGATTAAAGTCTGACCTCATTAGAGGATCCTCTGGCATTTGGTGGGCCAGGCTGATCCAAAATGCCAACATGAAGAAGAGAAGAAGCTTTCTAAGTTGGTGGCACAATAGCATTTTCCTTTCAATATATCATAGATGTTTTCATTAGTAACAACCAAAAATTAAAGTTGATGAGAAATTTTTGCAAAAAACTAACTGAACTATTTCCATTTCATGCCTCAGGTTATTAATCCATGTTATGAACCATTACAAGAAGTTGAAGGGGTTGTCTCGCTGCAAGGATTGCTGCTTTTTATGTTAAAGATCTTGCAAAAAACAAGTCACTTTGTAATATGTGTCCATTAACAGTGTCCTACCTATTCCTAGATATCCCCTCTTGTATGGACTGCATCAGCTCCTCAGGTCGCTATAGCTACAGACCTGTTTCATCGCTTGTGATAGGCTGCCAGCACTGGTTGCTATAGCTATAGACTTGTTCTATCTCTCCTGATAGGCAGCCAGCACTGGTTGCTATAGCTACAGACCTGTTCTATTTCTCCTGATAGGCTGCCAGCTATAGCTACAGACCTGTTCAATCTTTCATGATAGGCTGCCAGCACTGGTTGCTATAGCTACAGACCTGTTTGACCTCTCCTGATAGGCTGCCAGGGACTGGTTGCTATAGCTACAGACCTGGCTTCTACTGCAGCCTAGTGGAAGCCAGTAAACATGCCCCTGAATTCAAAATGAAACCAAGAAAACAGGACTGAGGTAAGATGAATAGTGTAGTGAGACAACCCCTTTAAGGTTTTATACTTTAGTGGTGGGAATCCCCAAGTTGCAGTTATAATTTCTGATAAGCAGTGTACACAGTCACTGGCTGGCTCGGTAACAGAACGGGGAGCCGAGCGGTGGCTATGGAAACCAGAAGTGTAATGAAGGCATCTGTGGCTGCCATGTTACTGCTCCCATCACTTCCTGCCAAGCGCCATCTTGGCACACCCTTCTGGATTTTATAAATAGTGCAGAGTGGTATAAAACAGATAATGCCTCATAGTGGTCAAGTACTCTTAAAGGATTGCATGCAGAAGAAGAAGAGAAAAAAAAAATAGAAAAAATGAAAAATATTAAAAGTTTAAAACATCCTTTCCCCAATAAAAAAAAAGTTACAAGTGAGTGGTATTGGCGCATCTGTACAGTGAACACTGTAGAAAAAATCAAGTTCCCAACACCAAAATTGCATTTTGCACTGCATCCCCAAAAAATCGTAATAAAAAATGTATCTCAAAATGGTTGCAATAAAAACTACACTTCAGCCAACAAAAAATTATCCCTCACTCAGAAGTAGAAGTACAAAAAAGTTATTGCTCACAGAAAGTGGCGCTGCAGTGCGAATTGAAACAAATACTAAAGCGTAAGGAAAACTCTACAAATTTGGTATGAGCGGAGTCTTAGCAACCTGCAGAATACAGATAACAGTTTTACACTAAACAATGAATTTAATCCCTGAAGCCGAAGCCTGAAAAGTACTTAAAGGGAATGTGCCATAAAACAATGACTTATTGTTTAACTCACATTCTTATGTTAAACACATTTTTTAGGAATTTTTGGTTATGTTTTTTAAAATTTTCCATATCACTTTCAGTATTTTTTAATAATTCTTAAAGGGGTTTTGCCACGATGTAATGTTGATGTGGGATCCTCCAAAATGGGTATTTAATCACCTTTCTAAATATATGTGATTACAAAAATTGCAGTCTGAGAGAGCTACAGGCTGCCTTACCTGCCTTTAGTTACTTAAATGCTTCTATTAGATACGACCTGACAAGAGCTGCTGGCCGGGCTTGTGCAGAGAAACACTTCTTATCTGATAGAGGGAGCTGAAGAAGCTTTCAAGGCACCGGGTAGAAATATGTTGTCTTTTGTATACAGAATCCACTAGTTGTAGTGTGATTATCTTAGTAGATCCCTGCTTTATCTGATGACAGGGAACATGAAGAAGCTTTCAAGCTGCTGTGGAGAAAAGGTGTTGTCGTTTGTATACAGAATCCACTAGTTGTAGTTTGATTATTTGAGTGAACATTTCACACGATCCCTTATGCACAGCTCTGTGCTCTGGCTGTGTGTCTTTCTCTCTTAGCTCAGCGTGACTTGTTTACATTTGCTTTTTAGCAAATAGCAGATAAGGCACGTCCTGGCAAAACCCCTTTAAGTCCTGCAGTTTTCACTTTGGCCACTAACCCTAATAATAGTCTGACACTTCCTGTTCTGTAAAGGGAGATTTCCATTGTCTGCTTATTATCAGTAAAAGCAGGGTCAAACTGAAAGGAGACACCAATGTGTATAGATAACACAGAATCCACCAGTGACAAGAAGAGATAGTCACAGCTCTCCCTCCCTGCACAGTGACTTCTTTCCAGGTCACACAGCATGTCTACAAATGTCTATAAAATGGACCATTGCAATCAAAGGATTAAGCTCCAGGGATCTGAGGATCTGCTTCCCTGCACCTGCAGAGACTGCTCTAGGAAGAGGACTGTTAGGTACAGCTCTTTTCCTTGTGCAGCTACGGCTCTGGGAGCCGCAAAACCCCTATTCTGCAGTGTCGCCAAAAGACATCGATGCAGAAGAGTGACCTGAAATGGCCCTAAATGGGTTAATAAATGCAAAACCCCCACAAAAATGACGCAGTTGTGTGTTTTTTTACGTACAACCACACATACAATTTTTGGGGAGATTCTTAGTACATTATTTGGTACTTTCAGTGGCACCATTGAAACATACATCTTGCCCCAGAAAAAAAAAACAAGCCCTCAAACAACTATGATGCAAAATATGGTTCTCAGAATTCAAGAATTAAAAACAAAAAAAATCTGAAAATTAAGGGCTTAAAGTAATCATTGTCAAGGCAGACATCAGAGTTAATTTAGGAAGTAAGAACCCCAAGAGTCCTAAACATATGGGTACGTCCTATTGTCAGTAAGGTCCTATATAGCGGGCTTACTAAGTAAGTCCTTTACATAGGCAGCAGGTGCCTGATACTAATAACAACTGACACCCACCACTAACAGCAGAGATCGGAGCTGGCCCCGATCCTTGCTGTTTAAACCTTTAGACAATGTGGCATTCGCAGCTCTTAAATCAATGGGACTAGAAAGGGGCCACTAGAAAGGCCACATGTTGGGTTTCTATAATTACCCCCGGCAGGAAGAAATAGAACTGCCATCTTGGCACACCCTTCTGCATCATTTATATAATGCAAAACAGTGAACATGCGATTGAGCCCCCTAGTGGTCAAGTACCCTAGGAGAACTACATTTACAAGTAAAAAAAAAAATGGTTTCAAAAGTATAAAAAATAATAAAAGTTCAAATCACCCTCATTTTGCCATTTTATAAATAAAAAAGTTACACATATTTGGTATCATTGCGTCCGTAAAAGTCCAAACTCTTACATAACAGTATTTCTCTCCCCCTTCTTCATCTAGCACAGAGCTCTTATGTCAGCTTATTTTCACCCTGACGACCAAACACATATCATGGTCCTTAATGGGCTAACTGTAGATTTACAGTGAAGGACAACAGGCCACCTCTCTGAATAGTGTCTGGAAGGTTACGGTTGCTGCTGCACAAAAAGTTGATTGTCAACAGATTAAGAAGCTGACAGACTCCATGCATGGAAGGCTTATATCTGTTATTGAAAAGAAAGTGGGACTAGGTTCTTTTTTGTAAATTTTAAAGTTACTTTTTTAATAGTTTCCCTTTAAGCCATTAACACCGAGGCTTATGCTTTATTCATGTTCATTTTCTCCTCGTCGTTTTCTCAGAGCCATAATGTTTTTATTTTTCTACCTACATAGACATATAAGGGCTTTTATTTTGCAAGACAAGATGTACTTTCTAATAGTGTTATTCACATTACCATAAAATATACTGGGAAACCGCAAAAAAGTGGGGCAAAATGTGAAAAAAAAGTACTTGCACCCTGTTTGCGGGTGGTTTGCTTTTATGTTGTTCAATCTTCAGTAAAAATGATGCGTTATCTGTATTCTAGAGGTTGATATACATCCGGCAGTACCAAACTGTAGGGTTTTCCTTTTGTTTTTACTGTAAAAAAATTCCAAACATTTTCTTTTTATAAAATTTGTGCCATGGCGCCATTTTCTGTGACCGATAACTTTTTTGTACTAACATCTATGGGCTTGAGTGAGGGGGGATTTTTTGCGGGCTCAAGTGCAATTTTTATTGCTACCAGTTTCGAATACATGCGACTTTTTTGATTAAATTTATTCCAATTTATATGGGATGTGAATTGACCAAAAAACCCGCAATTTTGTCGTTTTTCTACAGTGTTCAGCGTAAAGGATAAAGGATGTTATATGTTAATTGATAGGACATTTTGGACATGGCGACACCACATATGTGTAACTTTTTTATTATTTTATTTTTTTATTTGCAAAATGGCAAAAGGGGGATGATTTGAACTTTTAATACGTATTTATTTTTTTTTTACACTTTAAAACTTTTTTTTTAAATTTTATCTTTGAGTCCCACTAGGGTGCTTCACTACTACGGGGTACAATCATTTTTACAGCCTAATGCATTGTATAGACAATGCATTGGGGGGTACAAAGATGGCAGTTTCCACACTTCCTGCCTGGGGCCTGAAGTGCGGAAATGGAAAACATTGCAGCGAAGGAAGCCTTCACAAGGTTTCCAGCTGCCATGTTAAGTGATCGGGAGCCAGAAATTTTACCCGGGGGGCCCCCCCAAAACCAGTGATGAATGGTAGGCGTCGCCGTTTCTCATTAATTTAGATGCCGCGGCCATTTTTGCTGTAATTGCCCTGTAACCGTCGATTTTTAGCTGTCATGCCGGTATTAGGACATACTCATATATCCAATGCCAGTAAGAGGTTAACAGATAAAAAGAAAGAAGTAAGATGCGGAAATTTTTCAGTTTTCATAAGTTGTTTTAATTTAATAATTCTGGGCACTAACAGTTTCCCAATAATTCTGTGCACATAGATATTCTCCTAAGGAAGTTAAAACCTCACTTTTCCTTTCTTAAATATTCAGGTTTGAGGTTTATTAACTTTCTAGATTAACCGACAGTGCTGGACTTGTTCAATAATATAATGTATTCTCAAAAGTACAACTTTCCCCAAAATTTTGGCCACCGTGGGTGATCGGGACATCCCCCGTCCTCAGTTTTCCACTTTTCTCCCAAATGCAGATTTTTTTTCTCTTTTTTTATTTGATTTGCTGAAAATCTCGAAACAAATCAATTCTCTCTTCTCTACTTGCTTCAAGTCTCATAAGGGAAGCTGCTTAATAACAGGCAAATTTCAAGAAGACTTCTAAAAATCTGTCAGTCATGCCGCGCATTATATCTGGTATTTAATGGGGTTAATGAAAAATAAAACCTTTTGTTTTGGTCCCAAACTACGTGCAGGAGAAAAAATCTGTCAGTGCTCCAGATTAACGGGTCTCTCCCTCTCTCTGTTGACTTCTCGCATCAATCTATTAAGAACATATTTTTGCAGATCTTCTGTTCCTATGGAAACATCACATCAACAAAAATGTTCTCATTAACGTGGTTCAGCCAAGACCAGAAGACAAAATACCACAATATGCTAATTTGGGCATTCTCTAAGTGCCAGGGATTCTTAAAGAGAAATGATCAATAAGTATTGTGTGTAGGTAGAGTATTTAAAATGTAGAAGTCAAGATGGCTTAACTTCGTCAAATAGTCAGCCGTAGTTGTACGGTTGATAACATTGACAAAAGACACAGGTCCATCAAGTCCAACCTAGAATCCAACTGTGTTGATACAGAGAAAGACAAAAAAACACTTAATTAGATGCCAATTGCCACATTCAAGACATAAAATTCCTAATTCCTTAACAACTGCCACTGACAAAAGACACGGGTCCATCAAGTCCAACCTAAAATCCTACTGTATATATATAAAAAAGACGATCGCGCTCTGTTCGCTGTATAAGGTACCAACTTAATCACAAGCAGTCCCCAAATATTCAAATTCCAAAATATGCAACCCCCATGCAAATAGTAAAAAAACAGGTAAAACACACCTGTAATAGTGCAACCACTTCCCCAGAGATTCTCACTGGTGCTCACATCAGCCAGGAACCTCGCGCTAATTTCCCGGTTTCTGTCCACTTCAATCTTCAGTTGGTGGATTTGTCAGAAATAATAATAAAAAACATACAAACAGTTTGTATGTTTTTTTTTATATTATTTCTGACAAATCCACCCAAAAATGAAGATTGAAGTGGACAGAAACCCGGATTAGCGCGAGGTCCTGGCTGATGTGAGCAAACCAGTGAGAATCTCTGGGGGAAGTGGTTGCACTTTACAGGTGTGTTTACACTGTTTTATACTATTTGCATGGGGGTTGCATATTTTGGAATTTGAATATTTGGGGACTGCTTGTGATTAAGTAGGTACCTTATACAGTGAACAGAGCGCGATCATCTTTTTTATATATATACACTTTTTATTTCTATTAGAGGATTGCAGCAGGAGAAATTTTCCCCTGACGATCTTTGTGCAGCTTGTTCCCTGAAACACCTGGCGCTTGTATCTATAGTAGTAGTTAGTTTAAAATCCTACTGTGTTGATCCAGAGAAAGACAAAAAGCCACTAAGGTAGATGCCATTTGCCACATTCAAGACGTACAATTCCAAAATTCCTTAAAAATTGCCATTGACAAAAGACACAGGTCCATCAAGTCCAACTTAGAATCCTACTGTGTTGATCCAGAGAAAGACAAAAAAACACTAAGGTAGATGCCATTTGCCACATTCAAGACAGAAAATTCCTAAATTCCTTAACAACTGTCATTGACAAAAGACACAGGTCCATCAATTCCAACCTAGAATTCTTCTATTTTGAGCCAGAGAAAGACAAAAACCCACAAAGGTAGAAGCCATTTGCCACATTCAAGACATTAAATTCCAAAATTCCTTAACCACCGCTTCCTGACTACAAACAGTGAGCGGTGAAGGTCATTAATCTGTAGCAACGTCTGTGCTTGGAACAGAGCTGTAGTTAACAGCTCTGTTCCTAGTGCAGTCTCTGTAAGCACTGGCAAAGGGAGGGAGCCTCTGATCCCCATCATTTAACCCTTTGATTGCCTCGGTCTGTGACCATGGCATAATCAAAGGACATTCCTCTGCTCCTTTGGGAGGAAAGACTCCCAGTGACCCGATGGAGCAGGGGCACATCTGTGCAGTCAGTCCTGGGGACCTATAGGTAACCCATGGATTTATCTGTAGTAAGCCCGTGGTTAGGGCACATTGTGTGGTGCCCTAACTGCTGCCTGTCATACTGACTCAGAATGTAATGTATTAGCATATAGGAGTAGACAGGAGTGTGCGCATACATTACTTAGAGTATAAAAGCATTACATAGTTAATGAGTAGGGATGAGCGATTATAATCGACAAAGTTGAAATCTGCACGGTTTTTAGGTTGATCATAAATTTCCGATCACGCGATAATTTAGGTGAGAATCTGCGCATAATATATTACTATCGCGCCATTTTCGGCACTTCCTGTCATTTTGCGGCCAGCAAATCAGTTTAGAGCATAGAGCAGGGTGAGCTGGGTGTGCGACGTCATGACTGATGTGTATGGTTGTCATTGGCTGGAAAAATCACATGACCTCGTTTTGCATAGAACAGCATTTCCTGTTCAGTATCAGTGTTTCAGTGTCTCTCACTAGAGCAGGACGTGTGCTAGATCTCTCCTCATTACAGCTCAGCTCAGCTCAGAGACACAGTTCTCTTTATTCGCACAGACAACTATGCTTTTAGCTGTGAACATTAGAACATAGGTAGATTGGAGAATTTCAGTTCTTAGTTAGTTAGGCAGAGACATTGTAAAGAAGCATCTAGCGCTGTACAGCCGTGGAGGGGGGAGCGGGGGGCGAACATAGAAGGCAGCTTTTGAAAGGAGAGTGTATTTGTGCAGCTCGGACTCTGCTTTGAACCTGCATTGAAATGGCTTTTTTTTTTACCAGTTTTTTCGGCCAGCACACCTCGCAACGTGAGTAAAATAGTAACCTTTTATTTTGTGCAGTCCAGGTTGTTCAAAGACCCACCTTGTTCTTACAATTAGAATACAGATATTTTCTAGTAACTGCTGTTGAATTTCATTGGTGCAAAACACACCTTATCATCGTGGTTGTCAATTTTAATTGGGTGTTTTTCTCACTGTGGCAGGCCATTTTGTTCAAAGACCCTTCTTGTACTTATTTTATGATACAGAAATTTTCTAGTAATTGCTGTTATATTTCATAAGGTGCAAAAACAATAACGTTTTATTATCCGTACCACAATTTAATTAGGTGTTTTGACTTTGGCGCAGCACAGTTTTGTTCAAGGAGCCCCCTTGTACATTACATTAGGATACAGAAATATCTAGTAATGCTGTTGTATTTCATTAGGTACAAAAACCAACTTTTATTATCTTGTACACAATTTAATTCAGGTGTGTTTTCACTTTGGCGTTAGGCATTTTTGTTCAAAGACCAACCTTGTACTTATTTACGATACAGAAATTTGTAAGTATTTGCAATGTTTTTCATAGGTTCGCAAAAAAACAACCTTTATTTTCTGTAACAATTTAATTGGTGTTTTTCATTTTGGCGCAAAAACCACCTTTTCTTATCCGTTTAAATAGCTGTATATCACTTTGGCGCAGCCCATTTTTGTTCAAAGACCCATTTTGTACTTATATTATGATATAGAAATTTTCAGTATTGTGTTTATTTTCAATAGGTGCAAAAACCACGTTTTATTATCCGTACACAATTTAATTAGGTGTTTTTCACTTTGGCGCAGCCCATTTTTTTCAAAGACCCATCTTGTACTTATATTAGGATACAGAAATTTTCTAGTAACTGCTGTTGTATTTCATTGGTGCAAAACCCACCTTATAATCAGTCTTGCAAATTTAATAGCGTGTTTTTCACTGGTGGCGCAGGCATTTTTGTTTACAAAGCCCATCTTGTACTTATATTACGATACAGAAACTTTGCTAGTAATTGTGGTGTATTTCATAGTGCAAAAACCACCTTTTTTATCTGTAACACAATTTAATTAGGTGCTTTTTCACTTTGGTGTAGCACAATTTTGTTCACGGAGCCACCTTGTACTTACATTAGGATACAGAAATTATCTAATAATGCTGTTGTATTTCATAGGTGCAAAGAACCACTTTTATTATCCATACACATTTTAATTAGGTGGTTTTTCACTTGGCGCAGGCCAATTTTTGTTCAAAGACCCAACCTTGTACTTATATTACGATACAGAAATTGTAGTAATTGCAAGTGTATTTCATAAAGAGCAAAAACCACTTTTTATTTATCTGTACCACATTTTAATTAGGTGTTTTTCACTTTGCGCAAAAACCAACTTTTCTTATCTGTCTAAATAGCTGTTTTTCACTTTGGGTGCGGCCCAGTTTTGTTCAAAGAGCCACCCTGTTACTTAAATTTTAATACAGAAATTTTGGTGGTACTGCTGTTTGTATTTCATTGCTGCAAAATGTTATTATCCGTATTACATTAAAAAGTGTATTGCACTTTGGTCGCCACAGTTTTTTCAAATAGCACCTTTTTGTACTTAAAATTGGATACAGAAAATTCGTAGTTACTGTTGGTGTATTTCATTGGAGCAATAAACACCGTTTGTATATCCGTTAGAACTTTTAAATAGCTGTATTGCACGTGGTTTTGGCCCTAATTTTTTTCAAATAGCCACATTGTACGACAAATCTGATAGAAAAAATTTTCTAGCAATTGTCTCGTTTGTACAGTTGCTGCAAAAACGACTATTTCTCATCACTGTAACTTTCTGAATATTTTTATTGCGCTCGGTGAATTCAGTTTGGCGCAGATAGCGCAATTGAGTTGATATTTTTTTGAAAACTTCAATTCTAGTCTACTGGGCTAGTTGTAAATCTCTGGGAACCCTGAAATGAAGAACACTGTTGAATTTTGTCTTACGGTTCTTTCACCAGACGCATCTTTAAGGTATTCGCTAGAAACATATTAGTTTCTAAATCTAGTTGCTGTAGGAAATTAGCAGGGATTTAAGATAGCTGTATTTGCCATCTTTAATTAAGAGAGACTGGTACAAAAATCTTCCATAAATGGAAGCAAAATGCAGGTGCGTAACTGAGCAGGAGTGCGGGTTGTGTAGCAAAATGGAAGGTAGAGGCTACGAGAGACAGGTGCTCCGCCCAGTGATGGTGACCAAACACGCATGCCAGTGGATTGTCGGTTGCAGGACCGTCAGGAGAATAGGAGATGGTCATTGCTCGGGTCCAGGGCCCCTGTGATTCTCATAGTAACAGAACAGCGTCGCCAAATCTGTTTCCTTCAGTGGTTAATGCAAACCTGCATCCAGCTTGTATCTTACCTCTGGTCTCCCAGTCACGGCACAATTGTCTCATATCATCGTCAGCAATCCGGTCCAACATGAAGTTGAAGGCAGCCCAAATGTCAACTCGTGTACCACACCATGTGGATAATCATTTTCTGAAGAGCCTTCTTGATGACAAATGCGGTTGGGGTCAGAAGGCTTGTTAAATAGATCAATGGCCAAAGGAGTCTGATTTTTTTTCTGTCTCTGACTACCGTTACTGATGTCATCATGAGGAGGAGAAGGAAGCCCCGGTCAATCGGCAAAAATCCGGGCATGGGTCGGTCAAGCCCTTGCAGTGCCTTTGCTTATAGCCAGCTGCTCCGGAGCAGAAATGTCAGGGACGAGGAAGTCACCTGTGTTGATGATGATGTAAGTGACGACATGCGGATCCAACGTGGTCTTTTCAGCAGAATTTGCTTTGCGCAGGCGATTCAGCACATGGACGAGGGAGGAAGATGACTGGGGTGGTAGAGTAAGTACAGTTCCTGCCTCAAAACATGGAGAGGGCGGTTGCACAAAGTCTGTGAGATGATTCCACAGCCACGATCATCGGAAACACCGTCCTCGCTTATTCACCGTCGAAAGGTCCAGGAACATCAAGCCTGGCCTTTTTCAAGCAAGCTTCTGATTCACCCGCGATGTCTATGCCGCCTTTGCCGTAAAACGCATCAGTAGAGGCAAGTATCTTAGGTGTTTAACACCACACATGTCTAGTCAAATGCAGCGAATGCGATGAGTTGAAATGGATGGAACACTTGGCCAAAAACGCACAACGAGGATGGTCTTCTAAACACTGTCACACTCTCTGTCACCACCTCCTCCTCCGCCACCCCCAAGTTGTTACTCAGTGCCCATCGTATCTCAGAGTCATGATCAGGGATCAGCCTCCGCTTCAGCATACATCCAGTCGCCGGAGTACCACCAGCACCACGATGACACATCATACCCCTTTCTCTTCCACAGGGTTTGACGGACCTATGCACGCCATGACAAGCAGCCAGTTCTAGCATCCAGGCCTTCTGTCTTACCAGGTTTGAGTGCAGAAGAAACCACTTTAACCCAAACCATCCCAAAAGCCAAAAGCCTGGAATCCGTTGGCATTGACAGGCTTTTGGCCTTGGAAAATGTTGCCTTTCCATTCTGGTGGACACAGAGGGGTTCCACATTGTCATGGCCTTTGCTGCCCCTATACCAGATGCCGTGGCAGGCATTGCTTTTCCAGATAAAGCAGTACCTGCCTGGCAGCACACGTGTCAATCTAAAATTTCAGAGAAACGTTGTCTGCTTTCTGTGGCCGGGCAAAGCTCCATCTGACCACCGACCATGGACTAGTAAGCAGGGCAATGGCCGGCAATATCTCGGTGACAGCCTCCACTGGTGGCTGGGTGGGTGTCTCGTCTCTGGTCGGTGACAGGTGCTATCAGGCTCGGCGCACCATGCTCTTCAAAATCTGCAGCGGATACTTTCCCCCAAGGTCCTCTGGTGTTCATCACGAGCCAGAGAAACAGGCTGTGTTGAAAATTATTCTGTCTTGGAGAACGTCAACACACAGGTCAGGAGATGTGGACAGCTCTTTCATAACGAGTCTGAGTGCGGGCTGGGGTGAAAGGACTTGTGCCAAGAAGGGGTGGTGTGTGATAACAGTTCGAAATCTGCTGGCGCCTTAAGATGATAGGCTGGAGCTCATCCCTTGCCTGGGCACATGTCATGAACCTTGTCGTCCAGAAGTAACTTTCTAAAGCGCTACCCGGGTCTGGACTTGCCTGGCTGCGGAAGGCTCGAGGTCTGAGTCACACTTCGCCATTGCCACACTTCTTCTTTATGCCTGGCTGCGTTGCAGATTCAGCTTGGTCTCCCCGTCAAACCGTTCATTGTTGGACGTGGCAAACATGCTGGAAATTCCACCCTCCACATGCTCCAGCGATTGTGGCAGCAGCGCAATTGCCATTCGCAGTACGAGTGACACATGGGCCTGACCAAGACAGCTGTGAGGACCTCGGGGTGTTGAGCAACTGAGAGTGGAGGCAAGTGACAAGAGATCTGCACCATCCCTTGCAGTTTTGATTGAAGCCACCAAATGGTCAGAGCGGGACAATGCACTTGTCAGCATGTGCACTTGTGGTGATCTTAGTTCTTGGAGACGGTCGTTTGGACATCTGAAAATAAGGTCCCACCAGTGTGGAAGGAGGAGATGGACACAGATGCGGACACGGAGCCTTTCTCTCGTCGAATCCACAAGGACCCGACAGTTTCACAATTTTTTGGTCTTTCATTAGGCAGTGGTTTGGGGTCCAAGGCTAGTGCAGGCGGCTTGCCTCAGCTCCTCAGGGTGCATCATCTAGGAATGTCAGGGCTATGTTGACATCTGTGCCGGAGGAAGCAGAGGAGGAGGAGGAGGAGGTATTCCTGGACACCGATGTTACCGACGTCCACTGCCTTGGAAAGAGGTTGGCACGAATTTGAAGGTGGGGAGAAGATGAGGAAGATCAGTTTCTGTGCCCTCGACCCAGAGGGCTTGGGAACTCAAGGCTCCATCTCTCACATGTGTGCTTGGATGCTCCATTTCCCTCGAACATGATTCTCGCATTAAGGCCATCAAACTGTACAACCGTTTATGGGTGTGCCCACCATGCTCGATCATAGGTACAAAGCAAAAACTCAGCACTTTCCTTCCCTCCACCCAAATAGGAGCGAGTAAAAAGCAGGAATTGGAGGGACCGTGCTGATTGATACAACTGGAGACATCTGTTAAGTCTTCTTCACGTTCTTCAAAAGTCACGGTGGAACAACTCAGCAACGTGATAGCAGTAGAGTGCCAAGTAGATGTGAGCAGGCAGCACAGGCCATTGTGAAGATTCCTAATGGGGACCTCTGGCAATCTTTATTCCCCACCTCACCAAGGCATGTAATGTAGGGCCCATATAAAAACACACAGAGCCCGGCTTAAGATCATGGTGCACGACTATCTGCGTCTCAACACTGATGTTTTTGGATATGTTCCGGACCCAATCAACTTCTGGGTATCCAAAATGGATGAATGGCCCGAACTCGCTGGCCACGCCATAGAGGTGTTGTCCTGCCAAGCAGCCAGCGTCATATCTGAGCGGACCTTCAACACAGCTGGAGGAGTCATTACAGAAAAACGCATCCGCTTTCCACGATAATGTGGATCGTTTGACTTTAAATCAAGATTAATCAGGCATGGATCTCTGATGATGTTGTGGCCCCAATTGCCGAGGTCACCGATTAGTTGCCGGTCTACTTCACATTCCTCTTTCAAAAGAAATGGTCCTCTTGAAAACTTTTTTTTTTTTTTTAAATGATCATTTCTTACTGCATTTTTTATTCTCAGTTCCCAAAAAAAAAATTTATTTTCTGGTTTTGCGGGGAGGAGCTGTAGAAGGGAAACCCAAAGGGTTTTATGAAAAAAACATATTCCATTTTACTCATTTTAAACTTTTGAATTTTTCGCATTGCAATGGTTTTTGGGGTCATGGTGCTGTGAGATACAACTATAATCATGTTACTTTGGAACAGAAACGTGGCTTCTAAGTGTCATTTCTCCTTCACAATTTTTAACAGTGGCTGAGAAGTCTTTTTTTTTTTTTTTTGGGGTCATGTTGTTTGAGTACAGCTATAATCATGGTCCTTTGGAAAAGAAATGTGGCTTCTAAGTGGCATTTCTCCCTCACAATTTTTAACAGTGGCTGAGAAGTCATTTTTATAGTCAATGGTTTTGAGGTCATGTTGCTGTGAGATACAGCAATAATCATGGTCCTTTGGAACAGAAATGTGACTTCTAAGTGGCATTTCTCCCTCACAAATTTTAAACATGGCTGAGAAGTCATTTTTTAGTTTTTTGGGTCATGCTGCTGTTAAATACAGCAATTCTACAGGTCCTATTATAAAAAAAATGTGGTTTCTAACAGAGATTTGTGCTTCACAATTGTCAAGAGTGGCTCAAGGGTCATGTTTTGAATTTTTGGTGGCATGTTGCTGTGAATTGCAGCTGTACTACAGGTCCTATTGTAAAAAATGTGGTTTCTAACAGACATTTGTTCTTCACAATTGTCAAGAGTGGCCAAAGGGTCATGATTTGAATTTTCGGGGGCATGATGCTGTGAAATGCAGCTATAATACAGGTCCTATTTTAAAAAATGTGGTTTCTAACAGACATTTTTTCTTCACAATTGTCAAGAGTGGCTCAAGGGTGATGGTGCTGCAAAAACATGAATAGGTAGGAAACTGTTAATAGGACACATTTTTGCAAAATGACTTGTTTTTGCAAGATCTTTAACATTAGCTAGCAATCCCTTAGTGAGACAACCCTTTTTAATACAATTAAAAAAAGAGAAATAAAGACGTGGTGGGATTCCATCCTATACTAAAAAACTAAAAAAATGCATGTACAAAATAGCTGATACAAATATTTCTCTGAATTGTACAAGGGAAGTACAGGAAGACTTGAACGGGATGTAGGTTATTAGAGGACATGGGGGTATGGAGCACATTCACCACCCCATGAACAGAGAAAATTTTCCCTTCCAACACGTTGAGTAAAACGAGAAAAAGAATGCCAATGAAAAGGGCACCTGGGTGAAACAGGAGCGTCAACCACCAGCATCTCCAAGTGAAGCTCAATTGGTCCACACTCGTACGGAGGGGCAGGCGCTTTCGTAGAGGCAGAAAAATTTTCTCTAGCGTACCAGGTCTTGACTGTGTAATGAGGGAGGCTGGAGGTCTGAGCTCACACTTCTGCACTCTGCTTCAGCACGACTGTTTTCGATGCTGCGTCATAAGGGCATTTTTTGCCATGTTAATGGATTACGAACGCCAGCCTGGGCTCTCACCGCACCCACTGTAACTCAGGCACTGCTAGCTGAACCTGCGTGCTAATAGATGATGAACACCAGCCCTGGCTCTCACCGCACCAACAGTAACTCCGGCCCTGCTAGCTGAACCTGCATGTTAATAGATGACGGACGCTAGCCCTGGCTCTCACCACACCCACTGTAAGTCCGGCCCTGCCAGCTGAACTACGTGATCCATGTTTACAGCCTCACCCGCCTTGACCAGTAATTTGCTCCAACCCACTTGACAGTAGAATGCAGGATTTTCAGACAGGCCTGGTTGACCTACTGGAGACATCTGTTTCATTTGCTTCACATTCTAATGTCACGGTGGAACAATATCACCAGTAGAATGGCAAGTAGCTCTAGCAGCAGCAGTAATGGAAAATGAGTTGTTTTTAATATAGTTTACCTCTTATTGAGAAATTTTCTGCTGATGATGCATAAGGGCACCTGTGCGGATTTTTGGGTCATGCTGCAGTCCAGGACAGGTATAGTGAATGTCCAGTTTAACTGAAATGGTGGTTGAAAGACTCCTTTTTTCCAGCACTTTTTAATCTGTGGGTCAGACAGGTTTTGGGGGCATGCGGCGGTCCCGGACAGGCATAGTCAATGTCCTGTTCAACTTTAAAAGGTGGTTGAAAGACTCCTTTTTCCGGAGTTTTTAAAATCTGGGGGTCATGCAGGTTTTGGGCTCATGCTGTGGTCCAGGACAGGTATAGTTTATTTTCCAGTTCAACTAAAATGGCAGTTGAAAGACTCCTTTTTCCGCCCCTTTTTAGTCTGTGGGTCATACAGGTTTGAGGGTCATGCTGCGGTTCAGGACAGGTATAGTCAATGTCCAGTTTTAACTAAATGGTGGTTAAAGACTCCTTTTTTCTGGCACTTTTTAATCTGTGAGTCAGACAGGTTTGGGGTCATGCTGCGTTCAGGACAGGGATAATCAATGTCCAGTTTTAAGTAATGATGGTTCAAATCATACTGCCTTCTGGCACTTTTTAATTTGGGGGTGATGAGGTTTAAGGGTCAGGGTGTGGTACAAGACAGGGATAGTGAATGGTCTGTGATTTTTTTTCTGTGGCTTTTATAACCTAATGTTTGCCTAAGATGTAGCACGTATCCATTTGACTGTTGTGGATGTTAATTCCCAGCCCTCCTTTTCCAGCACCCATTTGTTTGGGTGTAAGGGGGGGGGGGAAATGAAGGTTTGGGTTTTGTTCCTTTTTCCCCCCATAGGGGCTAATGGTCTTTTCGGGATTTAAATTTTATCGACATATCGGTAGGAATCGTCTTATGATAATTTTTTACGATTATCCGGTTTTTTCTATCGAAAACTCGAAAAGACAAATAGTTGACGCAATCGCTCATCACTATTAATGAGTTAAAAAAAAAGTAAAAAAAAAACTAAAAAGTGTGGAAAAAAGTAAATAAAATAAATAATAAAATAAATATGATATTAATGAAGTTATTGTGCAAACATTACACACAAAAAATAAATCTACACATATTAGGGATCTACACGACCGTAATAACCTACAGAATTAACTGGTTATTTAGTGTGAAATAAGAATGGTGTAAAAAAAAAAATATATTATATATATGTTCAGACTGCAAAAAAAGTAAAGAAAATTCTGCAGTAATGTATTTGTAAACTTAAACCATGCTCCCAAAAATACAACTTATTCCGCATGAAACAAGTTACGACTTTTGAAATGCATGAAGGTTTAAATTTAAAAAAATTAGCTGCATCATTAAGGCCTTTTCACTCCTGGTGCTGAAAGGGTTGTAGGGGTGTTCTCACCATGCTGTTTCACAGAATCACAGCCAGCTTTAGCCTCACACTTCCTGCTCAGTCTAACAAAGCAATATAAACAAAGCAATGTATTTGGTAATAGTCTTCATTTACCTTCCCCTACATGTTTGAAGCTAATCAATGTGGTAAGAAAATGTCTTTGACTCAAATATGGGGGGAAAAAAAGTCTGAAACAAACAAGATTAAGCTAGCTCACCAGAGTAACGGAAGATACTACAGAAGATATAGTTCAAAAACAGTCATGGGCTACCAGTCCAGGAAAAGATAACCCCTTTTAGAGGTGACATTGGAGCCAATCAGTTATTACTAGGGTCTTTAACTTATGAGGTAATTTATATTATATCACATATAATGTCCAAGACCTTAATGGAGTATTTAAGGGGTTGTCTCACCATGCTGTTTCACAGAGCCACAGCCAGCTTCAGGCTCCCTCTTCTTGTTCACGATGGGGGCGGTTCTACAGCTTCAGACTCCAACTTCCTGTTCTGGCTCTGAGTGGTTCTACAGGTTCAGGGTCCTATTTCCTGTTCAGACTGTGGGTGGTTCTATAGCTTCAGGCTCCCGCTTCCTGTTCAGCCTGCTGGCGGCTCTACAGCTTCAGGCTTCCCCTTCCTGTTCAGGCTATGGGTGGTTCTACAGCTTCAGACTCTCATTTCCTGTTCAGTCTGTGGGCGGTTCTACAGCTTCAGGCTCCCACTTCCTGTTCAGGTTGTGAGAAGTTATACAGCTTTAAGCTCCCACTTTCTGTGCAGGTTGTGGGTGGTTCTACTGGTTCAGGCCACCCCTTCCTGTTTAGACTTTGGGAGGTTCAACAGCCTGACATTTCTTCACTGGAGCCTACCGCAAGACTAGATGAACTTAACCCTCTCGTTGCTAAACCAGGCATGGCTACTTGTGATGACAACCGAGTGCCCCTCCCAGGAATCAGGAAAGCAGACAGAAGTGTAGCAGTGAAACTGACTAGCAGCAGGCAAGGGGTTAACAGCCTCACTGTGGCATGTACAGCAGGTAACAGCAAGAGTGATCACAGGTCAGAATCACAAAAGGACACTAACAAACTGGCACAGAGAAGAGAAAGGAAGTTGCTTAAATCCCAGGTGGTGGTCAGCCATTGGAGCACCAATGATGCCCTGGCCCTTTAAAGGGCTATGAACAAGTGTCATAGGGAGGAAGTCAGCAGGAGTGTGGAGAGGTGAGTAAGTGCCAGTAGGGTGTTCAGTAAAGGGAATATTAACACGAGAGCACCCACTGTCCAGAGCAGGGGCGTCGCTAGCAGAATGTCATTCGGGTTTCACGATCCCCATATGATCCGCCTTTTGCCCCGAGTGCTCTGTGGTGCCGATGCGCGCTGCTCGTGGTGCCCTGGAGCTGCTCCTGTGTGCGGGCGGCGCCCAGCGGATCTCTGACTGCCACGAGCCGTGTTCACAGCGGCCGCAGCAGTCAAGTCGGGGAGGAGTGGCAGACGGATCGTTCACCCCCTTATGTACAATCTCTTGGTAAGCGCCAGTACATACACCTCCGCGTCCATGGGGGTGCATGACACATCATCGCTTGCCTCATCCCCCTGCGACGCTGGGTCACGCTAAGCTGGCAGCACTGCAAGACGCGTAAGCAGCATGAATGACATCCACCTGCTTACAACCTTCACTAAGCTGCAACACCTGGACTCGCGGACCGAGCCTCATGAGGTAATGAGTGTAGGTTATTTATTTTTTTTTTTTATTAGTTAAAGTGGGCATATTGTGGCATACAGGGAGGCTGTGTGGCTACAGGGGGCATATTAATAGCTACCAGGGGGCATATTAATAGCTACAGGGGGGAATATTAATGGCTACAGGGGGGCATGTGTGGCTACAGGGGGCATGTGTGGCTACAGAGGGGCATGTGTGGCTAC
This sequence comes from Phyllomedusa bahiana, assembly GCA_025379985.1. Classification (NCBI taxonomy): domain Eukaryota; kingdom Metazoa; phylum Chordata; class Amphibia; order Anura; family Hylidae; genus Phyllomedusa; species Phyllomedusa bahiana. The sequence goes on along the minus strand of JAODAL010013474.1, from coordinate 12,471 downwards.
AGGGGGCATATTAATAGCTACAGGGGGGCATATTAATAGCTACAGGGGGGAATATTAATGGCTACAGGGGTCATGTGTGGCTACAGTGGGGCATGTGGCTTCAGAGGGGGCATGTTGTTGCTACAGAGGGCATGTGGCTACAGTGTTGGGACATGTGTGTTCTACAGTGGGGGCCATGTGTGGCTACAGGGGGCATAATAGATGCTAGACAGATGGGCAATGTGATGGCTACAGGGGGGCAAATTAATAGCTACAGAGGGCATAATAATGGCTACAGGGGGCATGTGTGGCTACATGGGTCATATTATATGGGCTATCATGGGGCATATTTAATGGCTAGCAGTGGGGACATGTGCGTGCTACATGGGGCATGTTTGGCTACAGAGGGGCATGTGTTGCTACAGAGGGGGCTTGTGTGGGCTACAGATGGGCATTGTGTCTACAGAGGGAGAATGTGGGCAACAGTTGGTCCATTTTTGGGCTACAGTGGGCATATTTAATAGCTACTCGATGGGGCATAAAAATAAGCAACAGGGGGGAATATTAATGGCTACGAGGGGGCAATTGTGTGGCTACAGAGGCATGATTGGCTACAAGGGGCATTAGTTGCTACAGGGGGCATATTTATTAGCTACAGGGGGGGCATATTAATAGCTACAGGTGGGAATAATAATGGCTACAGGGGGTCCTATGCTGTGGCTAAAAGGGTCTTGTTGTGGCTACAGAGGGGCATGTGTGGCTACAGAGGGTCATGTGGCAACAGTGGGACATGTGTTGTCAGCAGTTGGGTCATAGGTGAGGCATACAGTGTTGGCATATTAATGGCTACGAGAGGGCATGTGTGGCTACAAGGGTTGCAAATATAATAGCTACAGAGGGCATAATAATGGCTACAGGGGGCGATGTTGGCTACAGGGCGATATAATAGCTACAGGGGCATATTAATGCTACAGGTGGGCATGTGTGGCTACAGGTGGCATGTTTGCTACAAGAGGGGCATGTGTGGCTACAGAGGGGCTTGTGTGGCTACAGAGGGGCATGTGGCTACAGAGGGGCATGTGTGGCTACAGGGGGAATGTGTGGGCTACGCTAGTGCATTATGTGTCTACAGGGGGGCATATTAATGGCAACCGTGGGCATATGTGTTGCACAGGGGGCTATGTGAGGCCTACAGGGTGTCGTGGTTTGGCAACAGTGTGGCCAGAGTGGCAACAGAGGGCATGTGTGGCAAAGAGGGGGCATGTGGCTACCAGGGGGCACGTGTAGGTCTCACATGGGGGCGTGATGTGTGCAACAGAGGGGCCATGTGTTGGGCTACAGGGGCATGATATTGGCTACAAGGGGCATATTAATAGGCTACAGAGGGCATGTGGGCTACAGGGGGCATATTAAAAAGTCTACAGTAGGGCATACTAGATGGCTACAGGGGGCATATGTGTGGCTGACAGGGGGGCATGTGTGGCTACAGGGGGCAAATAAATTGGCTACAGTGATGCATATTAATGGCCACAGGGGGGCATGTGTGGCTACAGGGGCATGTTGTGGCTCATGGGGGGGGCATGTGTGGCTGACAGAGGCATGTGTTGGCTGACATGGTGTTTAGTGTGGCTACCGGTGGATATAAATGCTACATGGGGGCATTTGTGGCTACAGGGGCATGGTGGCTACAGGGTCGTGTGTGGCTACAGGGGGCATGTGTATGCTACATATGGGCAATGTGTTGGCTATATGAGGGCATGTGGCTACAAGAGGGGCATGTTATGGTCTACCAGTGGGGTAAGTGATGACTCACAGGGGTGGCATAATTAGATTAGCTACAGGGGGGCCTTATAAATGGCTACTATGGGGGCAATTGTGCTACAGGGGCATAGTGGCAACAGGTGGCATATTAACATGGATACAGGGGGCATGTGTGGCTACAAGAGGAGCATGTGGCTACAGGTGGGCATGTGTGGGCTACAGAGGCATGTGTGGCTACAGGGGGAAATATTATTGGCTACAGGGGGCATTGTGGTGCTACATGGGCATGTAGTGTCTATCAGAGGGGCATGTGTGGCAACAGGGGTCATGTGTGGCTACAGGGGGGCATGAGTTGCTACAGGGGGCAGGTGTGGCTACAGGGGCATAAAATGGCTACAGGGGGGCATGTTGGCTACAGGGGCATATTATATGTGCTACAGGGGGCATGTGTGGCGTACATGGGTGGGCAAGTAGTGGCTGGCAGGGGGCATGTTGGCATGCAGTGGGGGCATGTTTGGCTACAGAGTGGCATTGTTGTGGCTTGCAGGGTCATGTGATGGCTACAGGGGGGCATGTCTGGCTACAGGGGGGCAATGTGGTGTCTACAGAGGGGCATGTGTGGTTACAGAGGGGCATGTGTGGCTACAGAGGGGCATGTGTGGCTACAAGGGGAATATGTGGCTTAGGGGGCATATGTGGCTAAGGGGGCATATGTAGCTAAGGGATGCATATGTGGCCCTACAGGTGAGCAAATTTGGCTAAGGGGGCATTATGTGGCTACATGGAGATTTTGTGGCTACAGGGAGCAAAGATTAAAAAATGGGCTACACAGGGGGCATTAAAGGGTTAATGGGGCATCATTGGCTAAAGTGGGCATATGTGTCTAATGGCATATGTGGCAAGGGTTCAATGTGCTTAGGGTGCCAATATGTGGCTACAGGGGTGCCATGAAAGTGCTTATGTGGGGCAGTATGTTGCTAGCGGGGGCATAAGTGACTACGGGTGGCATATGTGCCTACAGGGGGCCTATGTGGCTTAGGGGGCATATGTGGCAAAGAGCAATATTATATTTGTCAAGAGTTGGGTGCAATTACCTGGCCTGATGGTGGGCATATACCTGTCTAAGGGGTGACTAATAACCTGACTTATCAGGATCATATACTCCGGCCACAGTGGGGCAGGTTAACCTTTCTACAGAGGGCAGTAACCAGCTAGAGATTGGCTAATAACCTGGCTAGAGGAGGGGGCATGCAACTTGCGCTAAAAGGGGCTACAACTTGGCTTACAGTGGCTACTACCTGGCTATAGGGGGCAAATATTTTAACTACAAGGGGGTAAATATTAATATTTGGGGCACTATAGGTATGGGGATTTTTAAGATATAGTGAAAAATTCAGAGATAATGGCCTGATAAAATGAAGGAGTTCTGAGATGTTTTTGTACATTCTACAGTGAAGAGTCGTTGCAGTAGAGGTACGTCATGGCGTCTGAAGGCCAGAAGAAACTAAGGCTAAAGAAACAACTCTTCAGAGACGTAGCTCCTTTAATTCCACCAATGTTAACTGCAGTGTAAATCACTTATATTTCTCTGAGCCTACATAACAGGTTTATTTTCCTCTGTAAAAATACATCAGCAGGTCACAGTTTAATGAGGATGCAAAAAATTCCGTGTGAACCCAGCCCTTCTCAGAAAAACTTAAGGGCCCGAGCCCGGGATGTTTTGAGACCATAGCAACACCCCTGGTCCAGAGTGAGGACCGCGGCGCATATCATGACATTCAGCATCATTAAGTTAGTGTCATTAAGTTAGCATCATTAAGAAACCAGCTAAGTACTTTAAAGTCTTAAAATAATAAGGGGATCTCAAACCCAGCAGGCGTCCTGGCCCCTTGTGATACAGGGGAAAAAGGTTGCCTTTTTAATTAATGAGCAAATGTTTAGTTATAGTTTCCACCAGCATGCAAAAAAGCCACATTTTAAAAATGGGAAAGCTGCAAAAATGCAACATTTTGGATAAAATTTGCATATAGATAAAGCGTACAAAGGGTAACACCATTTATACAGCTAAAATGTGGGTTTCAGCTTTATCCCCACAAAAAAAAAGGGAAGTCCCCGGCATTAATTCCTCTGTTCATTCGAGTAAAGTTCTGTTCGAAACCCCATTTTAGTTTAATTTTCGGGGGCTTCTGCCTTTTGGACCATCCAATCCCTTTCTGAACTTTTGGGGGCCATCCAATTACTGCATAGAAGGAAATGTCAAAAATCCATCGGTGGGTGAAGCTTTTTTGGGCGCTCCCAATCAATGCCCCATGTTTAATTTTTAAAATGTATTGCCTTGTAAAAACGCCTTTTTTAGTCACTCTGTTGTAAGATGCTCTTATTAGTTTGTTTTTTCCTTTCCAGGACAAATATTTGGGGTTTTGGTATTGCTGGCGGTTTTTCCCGAACCCCAGAAATGCATATGGTGACATTTGCAGGCCACATAACCCTAGATCTATAAATGGATATTTATTATACAGAGTGCTTGGATCTGCCAAAAATCATACTCAGTGCCCAAAAGTTCAGTTTTTGCGTTTTGGGGGGGTTCAGAAAATTTAATACAAGTCTCCAAAATCTCCTATGGTCAAGGGATTTTTGGGGCCCCCCTCGGATGCAGGGGCCCAAGTTCAACTGGCTCCGCTGCACCCCCTTAGCTGCCCCCCTGTTGGAAGCTGTCCTCATCTTTTCTTTTTAAATGGTAAAGGAATGAAGTTTTTTTACCTTCATTTTTTTTTATCTTAGAGGAAATTTTTTTTTCACTAATTTGTTCACGTACCCAAGTTTTTTTTAGGATGATAATTACGGTTCTCCTCCCCCTGTATCTTTAAAAAAGAATGGGATTTGGTTCGATTTCTAGTTCTAATAAAATCTTAAAAGAACTCACAAAAAGTTCGGGTTCTAATCGAACTAGATCTTTCTACTGCTCGCTCATTTTACTTTTTTTTTTTGATGGGGAAAAAAGCATTTGATAGGATAAATTAGAGGCATCTGCAAGACGTTTTACATAAATTCGGTTTTGTCGGTTTCTTTTGGAAAAAGAGTTGCTTCTCTCTCATATGCCTTTTTGCTAGGGTTTATCATCGGGTTCCCCCTTTGGATGCTTTCTGTATTAAATGGCCCAAAGGCGGTTGCCATTTTTCCCCTTTAATTTTTAATTTATGTGTAGCCCCCAAAAAAGAACATATTGGGAAAAAACACGGAAAAAAAAAAAAGTAGCCCAGTCCCACTCCAATGTTAAAGATGAAAGGATTCACTCAGAGAAAACAGTGTTATGACCAAGAGTCTTGTGCTTGAAACGCGTCAGCCATTTTTGCCCATTTTTAATGTTTGGTTCAATAAAGGAAGCCCTGGATCACGTTTTTTCCTTTTTTTTCATATTAGGAATTCACCTTTGATTTCTGGTCTTAAGATTCAGATTATTTATTATTGAGTGTCTTTAGATGATAACATTTAATGGATTAAACTTCCAGAGTCTTCTCCAGCTTTTTTAACAAAATTTTTAGAGAAAATATTCAGCTATTTTCTTCTATAAACTTAATATGACAAAATCAACTGTCCCTCCCTCCTTGCTATCCCAATTTTATTTTCTTTGGTCTGACTTTTAAATCTTCTACCCCAGGAATCAAGATCCATCCCATACTTACAATGACTATGGAAAAAAAATAATCGACAAAATCTAAATTTATCCTTTACTAAAGAATTAAACCTCTCCTGGCTGGCAAGAATGAATCCAAATAAAATGCTACAACTACCTAGATTCTTATACATATCTAGATCTCTCCCATTTATATGAACTACTCCATTGATTAATAAACTTCAAACGTTACTAAGAAAATGTATTTGGGTCTTTGAAAAAAATCTATATTCAAGAAACAATACTCTTATAGACTTAGAGGTGAAGGTGGATTGTTGGTTTTCAGCCTTTTGTTTTATGATGTGGCTTCAATTTTGGAGCCTATATAATATTTATGGAGTTCCCTCTTCACATCATTGGTCACTATTCAAAAATTCAACTATTACAATGGATTCATTTCAAGATTATCTTGTAGCTGATCTGGGTCGCATCAATCCTGAAAACTTTAGTTTAATGTCCCTTAAACATGTAATCACTATATGTTCAAAATATATAGCTATGAAGTCTTCATATTTAAAGATACTTATTGTCATGTGTAAAGTATGATAAGACATGAGGCATGTGATTCATGAGGCATGTGACTGAGAGACTGTGAAGCAGCAGACAATTTAGAGAATGATAGTCGGAACACATTGAGCACGGTGACGCACATCAAGCACGATTCTGCCTAGTTCTCCTGCCTCTGTGAATCCACTAAGGGTGACCGGCTACTGTTGGGAGAGGAGAGTTCTGCTGTCTGTTTTTATGCTGTTGGCAAGAAAAGCACAAAGACGGAACGGACAATGTGCCAGGATCCACAAGCAGAGAGGAGTGACCGCCATCTTGGATATCAGACTCCGACAGAGGGGACCTTCATCCAGGAGCTATAACTGTGCAACTCCAAGGTATACCCGGGTCAATAGTGTGCAAGCCAGCCTACTTGGAAATATCACCAGGCCTGTAGATAATTTAGTTAGGGTCAGAGTCAGTGTCAGGCCATAAGCGACACTGGGACACTGAAGAATGCTTGACATCGGTGCTGTTAGTATTGCAACACGTTCACCCGATATACTCAAATTGATATCTATGTTTATGAATAGTAGTTATAATTTATAAGGTTGTAAGCCGTTGTGCTACACCACTGGTGCGCCCTAGAACTTCGCCACAAACAATTGTTGCTGTTGTATCAAGTATTAATAGTTAAATAATGGCCGACCTTTCTGAGTCCGTTGGAAGATAAACTTATCATGTATCTGGAGAACGTACTTCCATAGGGGACTTGCTCACACTTTTGTATATGTGTTTTTGGGGGATTGTTAAGTATACCTTTTTCAGCAAGTTCAGTAAAGTACAAATTTGGCTGAACTGGTGTTGGAGTCGTTTTCCTGGTTCATGACTTCGCTGTGTTCTGGAAAGCCCAGCCCAGTACATTGCTTACACTATGAGGACCTTACAACACAATGTGGGCTACCTTGGAACTAATTCTTTGTATGTTTCCAAATCAGGCACTTAGTTCAATCTTGGCTCTGACAGCCTGACCCTCCAAAACATTCCCATGTTCATAGCTTTCTATGGAAATAGAAAGGTTGTGAAAAATGCCTGTCTGCAGCATATAGAACATTAACTGAGGCTGAATCACATATCACAATCCAAAGCAGACTTTTCTGGGAAGCTGGGTTATCAATAGTCTTCTCCCAAGAAAGTTGGCTAATTGTGGCCCAGACATCTCTCAAGTATTCTAGATGTGGTAATCATTTGGAAATTATGAGAAAATCATATCTACAGTGATACCTTTAACCTGTTGGAACAAATCATATGTAACCAGGATATTCTAAAGTCTATTGGAGATCGTGTGGTTCAGTAGCTTCTTTGATGCACATGTGGTTACGCGGTAGTGCAAGCACTATGGGGTGTTGAAGAAACACTTATAATTAAATTACTTCAATATAAATTTAAGCTATCTCTGTAGATAGCATTGTTTGACATCTCCCTTGACAAACTACCATCAGCCATTCGTACGGTCCTGCATCATTTTTTAGTTGCCACCAACATGACAATTGTGTCCCATTTGAAATTACTCCATTATCAATCTCGGAAGCAATTAATAGAGTAAATACTAAATTTCATTGTGAAAACAACCTGGTGATTCCTCCACATTGACAGTGGGGAATATGTATAAAAACTGTCTTGGTATAAGACTTTCTTTATTGCCCATAGCAACCAATTAGAGACCCCCATTCATTTTTTCAGAGCACTATGTGAAATGAAAGGGGAGATTAGTTGCTATGAGCTCTGATTGGTTGCTATGGGCTCTGGTAGGTTGCTATGACATCTAATTGGTTGCTATGAGATCTTATTGATTGCTATGGGCTCTGATTGATTGCTATGAGCTCTGATTAGTTGCTATGAGATCTTATTGGTTGCTGTGAGCTCTGATTGGTTGCTATGGGTTCTGATTGGTTGCTATGGCCTCTGATTGATTGCTATGACATCAGATTGGTTGTTATGAGCTCTGATTGGTTGTTATGGGCTCTGATTGGTTGTTATGGGCTCTGATTGGTCGCTTTCAGCTCTGATTGGGTGCTATGGGCAGCAAGGAAAGTCTTTGCCTAGCTTTTTTCATTACTTTGAGATCTTGTGAGTAAGATTTAATAAAATGGGAATGTTGGATTCATTTGAGGCCTTAAATAAAATTTTTTATTAAGGAGTTTTAAATTTCCTTCCTATCATTATACTTCTTAGCACTCTATATTATTTCCTTTAAGCTGGTAGTAATAAGAAAGAAGACTGTGATCCATTGTAAAAGCTTATGTCGTATTGATATGACAGACAGTTATTTCAGTGTTCATTTGTAATTGTAGAATTTTTTTATTCTGCAAAATTCTTTCCTATGTGTGACATGACTTGATCTGTTAAGTTGAACTTTGTTCACTATTTTTCCGAGATGCCAAAACTGTAATAAAATTCATTACTGAAGAAAAAAGAAGTGACAGCATCGAGGAACCATTCAAACCCAATAAACAAAATAAGACAATAAAAAAATAAAAGGGTTAGTGTTATGGTCAGGACTAGTGATGAGCGAACAGTAAAATGTCCGAGTCGAACCTTGGACTTTAGTGTGTTCGGTTCGAGGTTCGACTCAAACTTGAACCCATTAAAGTCTTTGGGAGAATATGTTGTTGGGTTAATTTTTATAACTATCAGGTGAAGAGAAGTGGATTAACATACAGTTACCAACCTGGGTGAAATATATGCCGGGCACGCACATTGAAATTCGCTGTGTACCTCCAAAACCAATAACACCTATCAAGGTGCCATTACATAAATAGTAATGATATTTTAAATGCGCTCTTTTGTGCAATGCGCCTTGATAGGCGCATTACATACACTGCCAATGATATGCTAGGTGCCGCAATATATGTGCAATGAGCCTTTTTAGGAGCATTATGTTTACTATGCAAGTATACCTGACGCCAGATTTTTTAGAGGATCATACTTTCAGGTGCATTTTAAACTGATTTAATGCGCCTAAAAACTGCCGCGGCAACGTCAATTTTAAGACATATCACTCTTAGTGAAGAAAATTTGGCTCTTAGGCTAAGTTCACACGGCAGTTCTGCCCCGCCATTAAGGCATGTGTTCGGGAGCGGGGTCGGGGAGGGGGCGGCAGCTCGCCGGTCCCATAGACACGCATTATTGACATGTCACTTATTTCCGCCGGCGCCCGTATTGGGTGAGGGGGGGAGAGGAGGGCATAATCCATAGTTCTCTATGAGAACTGTGGATTGCCGTCATTATTGGGACGTATTTCGCCGCGTATTGACTGCAGTACGCCACGAAATACGGGGTGAAAAATGTCCCAATTTAAGCCGTGTGAACATGGCCTAAGAGTGATAGAAAAAAATTGGAGGATTGCATGGCCGCAAAAGGGCAGAAAAGAGCTGAAAACGATTAAAATAGCGCATCAAACGCGATGTCGAACTCGATCATTTATTTATACACACAGTAAAATGTTTGGTTCGAGTTCTAAAAAATTATGAAGTTCTACTCAAACTTAACTTTTCTCGAACGGTTTGATAACACTAGTCAGGATTAGAATTAAAGGGGTATTTTGAACATAACAATTAGCTTTCATCATGTAGGCAAGGGTGAATAAAGACTATTATCAAATACCTTGCTGTTCTGGTTTTACTTCTTTTCAGAGTTTGAGCAGTTCTCATCTCCTGCTGGTGTACTCTCTCTGTTCTAGCAGTGGCTGAGATGGTTACGTCATGACCTGCTGTATCAGCAGCACATGAGCTTTCTTAGGTTTCATACTGAAAAACTTGAAACCTTTAAAACTCTGTAGCCTTTTGCCGTGCTGTCTAAACCCTTCTATTACCAATGTCCCTGTAACCGGCTCAAATAAGAATAGCACAGAGCAATGTCAGTCACTGCTGTAGACCCACCGACAGATTGAAAAGAAGTGGGAGTCTGAAGCTGTAAAACTACCTACAGCCTGAACAGGAAGTAGGAAAAATTAAAAATATAGAACCCGCACAGCCTGAACAAGGAATTAGGAGCCTGAAGCTGTAGAGCCACCCACAACATCAACAGGAAGAGAGAACCTGAAGCTGTAAAACTGTCCACAGCCTGAACAGGAAGTAGGAACCTGAAACTATAGAATCGTCTATAGCCTGAATAGGAAGTAGGAGCCTGAGGTTGTAGAACCACCCACAGCCTGAACAGGAAGTAGGTGCCTGAAGCTGTGGAACCACCCACAGCCTGAATAGGAAGTGAAAGTGTGAATTTATAAAACTGCCCACAGCCTGAACAGGAAGTAGGAACCTAAAACTATAGAATCGTCTATAGCCTGAATAGGAAGTAGGAGCCTGAAGCTGTAGAACACCACAGCTAAACAGGAATGAGAGTGTGAAACTGTAAAGCTACAGGGTGAAGGAAATAGGAACCTGAAAAAATTAGAATACTCTATAGCTGAACGGAAGTGGAGCCTGAAGTGGGGAACACCACGCCTGAACAGGAAGTTGGACTGAAATGGCCAATAAAAAGTAGACTCTGTGAAACAGCATAGTGAGAAAACCCTTTTAAGGCTAGATAAAAAAAAAAGTATATAAATTTGAGTTGAACCAAACAGCGACAGATTTGAGCATCAATAATAATCTCATAACACTGCACAGAATGACAAGCTCGACTTTGCTACATGAAATGAGCTCTGCGTCATCGCTGCATGAGCCCTGTTAAAATATCTTCCAAAATTGAGAGCGCAATTTATAAGCCTTTTCCACTTGTTAGCAGACACTAATTCGTCATCACATTCCTTAATGCGCGCAGAGGGTCATTCATGCGCAGTATTCTAATACACGGGCTCAAAGTGACCCAGTATCAAACCAGAGCAATTTGATTTGTTCATGCTGAAGCTTGGTTTGTTATATTTGACGCCTGCTGCAAGCTCCATTGTGCTGGTGGCTTTTCAATTGAAAGAATTGCCTGCACCAGGTGGGAAGTAAAAGCTGTTCCATCTTTGTTAAAATATCACAAATTGCTAAATTTCCATAATCACTTTCATCCATTGCCGACAGTCTGATAAAGGGACAGAGAAGACAGGATCCATAGGAATGACGTCAACAGCCCTGGGTAGATCATGTCGGCATGTACATTTTTAGCAGGTTCAACTGGGTTATTTGTTTGTGTTATATGTACTGGACAAATACATTTTTCATAAATTTCATCCCCCCTAAAGAATTTTTTTTTTTTTTTAATCTGAAAACTTGTATGTACAATAGCTGTGATTGGCAGGTGAAAACTCTTATAAACCATTGTTGCTGTGATGCTATACTTGTGTGGTTGTGCAACCCAGAGCCTGGGGGCTAGGTCTGGCAGCAGTGGTGTTGCTGGACCCCTCACTGGTATGGCTGCTGCAGTGGTGGTGGTCCCCTTGTGGTGCTACATCCATTAGCGTAGGGGCTCACTTTAAAGAGGTCGCCGTGAAGTGGCAAGTGAGCTTATACTATTTGATCGAAAAGTATACTAAGAACCTCCTGTTCATTTTTGTACATGTTTGCTGAGAAACAGCAGAAAGGTGATGTGCGGACCATGTCTCTCACTTCCATGTAAATAGAAACCATAACAAAAATAACAGCCATAATAATCGCAGAAACAACAAAGACAAAAACCACAGCAGCAAAAGGAGTAAAAAAAAAATATAGAAGCCGCAGCAGAAATCATAACTATAATAATAACAACTGTCATGATATGCCCCGCAGCCCAAATCTTGGTGTGGGCGCACTCATACCCTTCTGCCTGTTCAGCGGCAGGGACGAGTAGCGCCATGTCAGGCTGTGGGTGCACTTGTGCTACTGGCAGTTACTTACCCTGCAGCGCTCCTGCTTCCCCGCGCTCTTCTGCCGGTCCAGTGCGTGTGTCCCCGTTCCCTAGGGCATGTGTGCCGGCTCACTGAGACTTAACCACTTAACGACCGCCCACCGACTTTAGATGTCGCTGCAGACATTGGGGTTTGCGGCGCCCGGCACCGCAATTGCGCTGGAGTCGGGGCTGTACTATACAGCCCTGATCCCAGAGCATGTCCTGCGAGCACCGGTAGCGGAGGAAACCTTCGCAACCCTATGCTTTAACCCTTTGATTGTGGCGGTGCATTACAGCAGCACAATCAAAGGGTTCCCCTGCTCTGTGGGTGATCGGAACACCGATGACCCGACAGGAGCTCAGGGAACGGTCTGCACAGTCAGCTCTGGGGACCTAGAGTGGCCCCAGAGCTGTCTGTGTACTAAGCTAGTGACTAGGACGCACTGTGTGCTGTCCAGATCACTGCCTGGGTCAAACTGACACAGATTAGAATGTATTAGCATATATGAATATGCTAATACATTACTAAGTGTAAAAAAAAAAAAAATGTTAAACAGTTCTCCCTTCATGGGAGTAAAAAAAAGTAAAACAAACATAAAAAGTGTAAAAAATAAAAAATAAATAATAAAATAAAAATAAATATTTAATAAAATAAATTGTTTATAAATTACAAGCACAAAAAAAAACCTACACATATTTGGTATCCAAAGACCCGG